>JBBMOI010000008.1:28472500-28482500 GCA_038088405.1 Porites divaricata | reverse complement strand
CACACACACACACACACACAAATACAAGTACAAAAAGAAAAAAACAACAAAAAATAAAGAGTGACTAAAAAGAAAGGGGTATAAAAGCAAAATCAGCGATCCCAATGGACCACTTTGGATACGTTTTTGAAAGGGAAAAATACGATTTTTGCAAATCAAAACGCTCAGCATCTTATTTACTTCAGGTGGCATGCTGCTCTTGTTAGTGTGCCTGTAAGAGTAAATATGCTAAATTTACAGCTTACAAATAAAGCCCTCGCAATCGTCTTTCTTGGCTTTGAAGGTCAAATAAGCAAAAATTTCAGCGGGGTAAGCTACCGTTAGGACTTGTGGCGGCGCATGCTTTTATTGGCTTAGGTCGCACACAGTTTATTTGCTCATTGGTATAACTGTATATTACAAATAAACAAAAGATAAATAAATAAATTGCAAGAGCAAAAATACCTTACAAGCTGGGTTTGTATCATCTACAAGATAAACCCAAATCTGCCAGTCTCTTCCTTGTTTTGGTCGTTTAGCAAAGATCGCCATTTGCATTCTTTTCTTGTCCTCTTTTCCTGGTCTTCCAAACGCAGCGATCTCGACGTCCTCCTGCAGAGGTGGCAAATAGACTTCAATGTCATTGTGTATCAATTGCACTTTAGCGTCGGGGTAGACCAACATCAGGCTTGTCCAGTTGTTACTTTGCTTGGGCTCTTCTTGGATGTCATGCAGTAAGGGGCGACATTTCACCTGGATTTCCCACTTATTTTCGGGTGTCATCAAACAAGACAGCTCAATCCGAGTTGGCTGAAATGTTGGGGCACCAGCTGTGATCTTATAACAGCCACTGATCTGGACTTCTGATCCTTGGTCAACACCGGTGCCCATTTCTATAAAAAAGAAAAAAGCAAAAGGAGAAAAAAAAAAAGAAAAAAAAAAAAAAAGAGGGGATCATTTTCAGTCTACGCCATAGAATAATGAGGACCGTATTTTTCAGTGCAGAGTCTGGTTACAAAGTTAGCATACTCTTACAGTAGCCTGGAACTGGTTACATTTACACCGGCACTAAAAGTGTACATTAATGTTTTAGATTTTCTGTAACAATGATGATGCTACTAGTAACGTTTCATCATCATTATCACCATCATCATCATCACCATCATCATCATCACCATCATCATCATCGTTATGGTTGTCGTTATCTTTGTCGTTATCTTTATCGTTAACCTTACCCTTATCCTTGTCTTTATCGTTATCCTTATCATCAGTCATCACCATCATCATCATTGTTATTATTATTATAAGTACTATATAGATATTAATGATATAGGTGGAAGAAAATAAGAAGAGGAAAGAACATACATGTAAGAGAGGATTGGGAATAAGTGGACAACCCTCCTGTTCGATATTTTTTTTTTTTTTTTTGTTCTGTGCCGTTGTTGTTCATTGCACTGTACGGCATAATTTTTCAGTCAGCATAAAAACCTACCCGTTATAGTGTAGACATAGCTCTGAAGATCAATAATAAATGAACATAAACAACACAAGAGTAAAAGTTTTGTTGTGTTGAGAATGAACGCGTAAATTTGTCGTTACTTAAGTGGTTAGAGGAGTAGAAAAGAATTTCCAGAAATATTTATTTTGGAAGAAAAAAAATGTTCCATTATTTTCCCCAATATTATTTTTTTCCTTTTCTAACAAAAAGTAGGTATCTCAACCTTGTACTTACCCATTTTGGCCGTTTGCTTGGCAGCGTCGTGGACCTTGCTGTGTACTGCATAAAAAGTTTTTTAGTTGTCGATACTCAATCTTTTATTTCGTGACCAGCACCTTGTTTACAACTTTCATAACGGGTGATTAGTTCATATTCTGTCTGTATTGTCACCTGGCAAACTGACTTCTAATCTCGTTACCAATGAAACACAGCCAAATAAAGAAGGGGGCTTTTCCCCAGAAGAGGTTTCGCAACGTTGCACGTTTCTGTATATTGTTAACCTTGAGAAATATTTAATGTATACAAGAAATTTAACCTACGTTTAATAAATAGGTTTGGATAGATAAATTACGATTTTTGTCGAGTCAAGTGAAGAATCAAAGATAGGCATTCAAAGTCCATGAAAAGTTTTGCAAATCTAGAGCCCGAAGTAACTGGAATCGTTGTTTAGATATGTAAGACACTGTATTTCAAACGAAGTTCAAACGTGTACATAGTAATTAATAATGATAATAACACATAATAAAATAAAATATATTTATATACAAGTCAGCCAGTGAAAATTTCAGAAGAAAAATTGCATTTATTTGTGCTTGCCTTCGAAGTAAACAGGGATTTTTCCCTATATTACACATGCAACACACGAAGACGCTTTGCAAAGCAAAAATGCAAATCTGACGATCAATCCATTGTTGCTCTGAGGGAATTTTTCCTTGTATCAGGGTCACGAGACTGAGAGAGTGACAACGCAAGCATATTTTACAGCCATTCAATGAGAAAGATAAAGTGAAAATACAAGAAATATGAGATAATTTTCACTTCTTGGTGGAAACAGAATGTGAGTCCTTGGATGACCGTCATGTGACTTTGAAACATTTAAAAAAAAGTGTGATAAACAAAGCGGGCATGAAAAGTAAGTAGTGCTTAATCTTGTTTAAAAGCACACAAACGTAGGAGAAGATGGTTCTCAAAGGATTCTTTTAAGATTTACTGTGATACATGAGAAGTCAAAAGAATACAGACCGTGCAAGCCCGCTTAGTGCAACATCCCTTTTTCAAAATATTTAAATTGGACTAACAAGTAAGTTTTCTTATTATTTTCTAACTCAAGCTTCACAATTTTCTCGCCTATTGATACTAAATTTAAAGAACTAATATATAGGTATGAGAGATATCATGTCTATCTTGTTGGATACGAGCTGTGGAGTAAAATAATTTCACTGATCGTCACGCGACTCTCAAGAAAGCCATTTTGCGAAACTTTGATGAATCCAAGGCCACGCTAACTTCCTCTTTTTTTTCGTAATATCAGCCTTATGGACAACATGTAGTTCTAGACACAGTGGTTAAAATATATACCAAAATGACCACACGAAATGATTAACCATACAAAGAGGGAAATTAAAGGTCTTATACAGGGACAATACTTAGAAAGAGAAAGCGACGATTAAATAATCGTCTACGTTTGAAAACACCCAGCTGATTTTGATGTCTGTTTCATGTTCGCTGTCTCTAATGTCGTTTAGAAATCGAAAACAAAACACTAGCCAAAATACCCGGGTATTGTTCTTTCTGCTAGCCAGAAAATCAGCTGCTGCAATTTAAGATGCCAGCTGTCGGGGATTCCCCTGTCGTAACTATCGTGTACTTTCGAACTACGTTTGCAGGGAAAGAGTAGAACTGTTAAAGTAAAGAGTCAAGCTTTAAAACATCCCTTTTTGATAATCAAACTTTGAGGTTGATCTTAAGTCTCCAAAAACTTTCTTTCCTCATACGCTTCTGTCGCGCTTGTTGCCACGTGTTTGTCTACTATCCATCCACGCAAAACAGCGGTTTCTCCCACAAATTATAACACATTCCATGTAAACTTTCCCGACTCTGATGTTGATGATTTCTATGCCGCAGAAGCGCATCTGTTAAGTTCTATTCGGCCATTTCAGTCAGGCGTCATTACCTTGTACTTTCCTCGGAGCGTGTTCTTCGTCGAATACTGAATTGCTTGAATTTTCACAATTTTATAATTATACTATTAGGTGGTTTTATACATGGGAGATCCCACAATTCGCACGCTTAGCGACTAAGTTGCCTTTGATGTTTATCCATGGGTAGGTTAAAACGTTACTCCTACATTGTACAAATAGAAGCTTAGTTTTCGCCTTAAGGGTTTGAAGGGTTTTATTTATTTATTTTTTTATCGTAAAGTAAAACTTCACATGATTCTGAAATAAGGTACTAGATTTGGTCCAATTGCATGTTCCCGAATTCGAAGAGTAACATTGTCGACCACGTCTGAATTTCAATGACAAACTATGAATAGTGTATTTTGAAAGATATTGGGGGTGGAACGACCTTATTTTTTTTTTTCTTGTTTTTTTTTGTTGGTGCCTTGGTAATGCTTAAATGCTAAATACTGCTAATTTTATATATTTTTGCTTCATTATTTTAGGATATGTCGGATAATATTCCTTTAGGCAAACAGCAGCAATGTGTAGATTTTACCTGCGAGGATGAAAGATACATTCTCGATATATTTAGCTGTGCGTTTCAAGAAATTCATGGACAAGGTGAATCGAGGAAACAGGTCTTTGTTTACATAACCAGAGCCAAAGAAAATAGAAGATTACCTTTCCTAGAGGTAGTATTGAGTACGTTGTATATCCCTGTAGGCAACCCTCTCCTCTCCCAAATAATGATAACAGCGATAATTATATAATGATAATATTATCAGAAAGTGATAATGGCGTGAATTAGTATTTTAGGATCTTTTTAATATTCTTATTAGATCAAAATTTTAGTGTATGATAGTGGAATGTAAATTGGTCAGTATGATGACTGCCGCTTAAAAGCTAGCCAAGCGTGTGTCCGCTAATTTTAGAAAGTCGATAATGGCTTGAGCTTGTAAATTAGTGTTTTAGGATCCTTAAATATTTTTATTTCATCAAAATTTTAGTGTATGATAGTGGGATGTAAATTGGTCATATGTTAATAACGATTTTAGTTCTCTGATATTATTAATAATCCTAATAATGATAATACTAATACTACTACTAATAATAATAATAATAATATGATGATGATGATGATGATGATGATGATGATAATGAAGTACAGAAAGATAAAACAACAACAATGAAAAAGTAAATAAATCAATCTGTACTATAATAATTATAAATTATTAAAAACTGAATCATTGGATAATGCATTTCTAGAGCGCTGATTGGCTTAGTCATCATGGTATGTTAAAGCCATTATACCATGCTCTCCAAATATGTTAACTGTACACGTCTGATCAAAATTAAAAACAAGCTGAAAATCGGTTGTTTTTACAAATAAAGTAGGAAGGAATTCTCTATATTTTGTTGGCGTTTTTAATAAAACAATTATTTCACTCGCGCTTGTTGGAAATGAGATGATTATAGCTAACTCGGGGCAACGCGCCTCGTTGGATACCTTCCATCTTATATCCAACTTGCACTCATGGCACAATTGTTATTATATTTTGAATTATTATTATATATTTTTTTATAATTTAAATTATAAGTTTTCTTTAATTCAGTACTGACAGAAGACACCGTGCCATGTCATTAACTGTACATTTTAATGAACTGCTGAACTGAATTTTTCCTTTTATGTTTTGTTTTATTTTGTTTGTTTGTTTGTTTGTTTTTATTTTCTCGACTTGTTGTAGGAGGAGCAAACTAAATTGGGCATGATTAGAGTATACAATGACAGGTTTTGCTGGAAAAAAAAGAAAGAAGATGAAGTGCTTATTGTACAAATGAAGATGGAAGATTTTGCCTCTTCTAGTAAACCGGTAAGTTATATTTTCTCACCGTCAAAATTTTATTGGCCAGTTATTTATAATAAATGAAGTCTAACTTAGGCCACGGTTTAGTAAATCTTTGGACGACGGAATCTCTTCCATAGAAGGGAGATTTAAGAAAATGAGTGATTTTTCAGTCTGCACCTTTTGCTTTCATAAAACTTTTCATGGTAAATAGCGTTAAGATAAAAACTAAGGAAACTGGAAATGGCTTAGAACGCGATTTTGTTAAACACTTCTGCTAAACTTCTTTTAAAAAACTGGCCCTACAAGGAAGTAGACCGGAAGGAACAACAAATACATTTGTACGCCAATATTTCGATTTAAGCCTGATGACAAAGTGCAAAGGTGTTTCAATGGAAATGAATTAAACAAGTGAGAGTTCAAACTAAGCAAAATTTTCGTAGTCCGTTAATTCACGTTTTCAGATTGCATGCCAGTGAAACATTTAAATATTATTTACTCGTTTGCATCAAAAACATGGAAGTTACACAGATAAAAGCTGCCTGGCTCTAGTATTTCCTAATTCCTTTCCATTGCAAATTCAGTATGTATCCAAATGCAAAATTGTCATTGGTTATAGCGAATTTGCTTTCAGCATTGAACATTTCGCTGAACTCTTCTAAGGTCTTCTAATTACCATGAAATATGAATCACAAATGGAAGAAAGAAAATCAAACGTAGTTTTGCTTCTTATTTATATTATTTATTTAGTTCTTTATTTATTTATTCATTTGACAGAATCTCTAACCTATGAATATCTGACTTTTTTCGCAGATTGAAAGGCAAAAAATAGACGAGATGCGAATTCCAGAGAAAGTCACTTTCACGTTGCCTTTTTGCGATGCATCCGTCATGAGATTCAGGGTGAGATTAACAGGAAAATTATTGAACGAAGGCGCTTGCGGCGAGGTCCTGCTGGAGACAGAACATTTAAAGGGCAGCTTTTCCTCAGTAAGTAGTATAGTACTCCACAAGTTGCATTTCCATCTGCGATCCATAATGATTGAATGAATGAATGAATGAAGAGTCGTGGATGATAGGACAACGGACTTGTCCTCTCACAGTACATTTTTTTTAACATTTGAACAGTAAGTTCGGACCTCAGCATACAAAGGCGCCACTGGTAGCCGCTCTCAGCCCATTTATGAGCTTACTGTACTCATCCAACCCATGATGTAAATTATGTGATGTGTGAAGGTGTACCACAACACCGGGGCCTACATCCCCTACTCTTTTCGAACACTGGTGTGGGTTTTGTTGCGTCCCCGTGACTAGAACAAGAAAAGTGTAAGTGCTGTGAGACGGGACCTACGGTTTTTCGTCCTTATCCGAGAAGACTAAAAAGACTAACCGTTTACAGATCTCATTACAAAGATAGCACTTTCTACTCAGTCTTTTAAAGACCCTGAGTGTTGGTCGGCCGTGGTTTGAACCCGTAACCTACCGCACAGCAGACGGGCACTCTCCCAACAGAGCCAACCAGGTGGCGGTAATAGAATATCACTGAAGAAGAGTAAAATACGAGGAGAATTACAGCCTTATAATAATTATGAAAATTCCAGAACCCAGAACCAAAATGTTTAAATATCAACGAAACTCTTTCTAAACGTGAAGAAAAAAAAAAAGTTTACTTCCTAGGACAAATTTAATTGCATTAATCTTCACCAGCAAGCTTAAGTCCAAGCATTTTTCTACAGCCATTATTTTATTTCATTTATTATTTTGAAGATTCCTTGTAAACTTGTCATTGAACCCTTCCTAACTAACTCGAACTCGAACCGAATTCGATTTTCTCAGGATTTCCTTCATAAGTTTACTGTAATTTTGCCCTTAGTAACTCGCCCCTCGATAACTCTAACCTCCCGCTAAGTCGGTGTAAGTTCTGAAAAGTTCGCCCCTTATTTTTAGTCGTTTCATTATTTCCAGATACCCCACCAGGAGACAAGACCAGGTATTGAACATGGTCACCCGACCAGTGAATCAGCAGAACAGGGTGTGGCGGTAGCTTAGGAGGGAAACCAGTCACTTCGATACAAGTCAAGTCATCCATATAAACTCAAGCAGTGATTTTGCACAAAACTTTTGAACTAGAAAAACATTTTGGGTGAATATTCTTCGTTCTTTAAGAGAATTCCAGAGGAAACAGGACCTTAATGATGCCTATAAATTGTCGAAAGAAAGGAGGGAATATCAAGGTGATAAAACTTGGATTTTCGGGGGCCCTGAAAATGGCGAATAAAGAGCGTGAGCGCGCAATGCAAACTGGGTGGGTGAGATTCTTTAAGTCAAGTACGTAAAACAATTTACATCGTGACTGAATAAGTTTGTATCGAAACGACGGGTAACCCATAGCAATACATACTCTGCAACATCATTTTAAAGTTATTGTCAGTTTTGTGCTAATCTGCGATCAGGCTTCTACTTCTCGTTTATTTCGAAAACAATCCGCCGGGAAAACAAAGCGGAAATTTCTTATTTGATAGTAGGTTGATTAGTTTTGTATGTTTATTCGACATACGCTGTGTTGTCAAATCTTCATAATTATTCAGCCACTTTAAAGGAATATTTTTTGGGACCCGTTTCACGACATTTTATTTTCGGGCCCGAAATGAAATGATGAAATCAAAATCTACGTGAAGAATATAGGCGCGGGTCGTTCCTAAGACCTTTCCCTTCGAAAATAAAAGGTGCGAGACGTTTTAAGTGGAAGTGAGGAAACTGATCACGTGTACTATTCAACGTACTTTCAACTTTTCGCAGCAATTCTAGGTAATCTTAACGCTTGCCCTTCATCTCGCCATTCATCTTCGCCATTTTTTATTTAATTGGCAATTCATACTAATTTATTACGCCCACAATATAAGGACGTTTTTTGGTCATGTGACCGGCCGATGCCAGGGCTTTTTCCTTCTCCTCGATTTTCTGAGCGAAAAAGCCTCGGGAACGAGGTTAATTTAAACCTATATCGTTAATGTAAAAAAAAAAAAAAAAAAAGCTTTCGTGGCCCGTTAATTATCAGCTTTTAGAGAAACGGGACCCAGGGCCTTTTTGACGGCACTGTATAAAGTACCCATTCGACTCCCATTCCAGTAGTCATTCGCAAACCTATACAGTCATAAAATGTACATGTATGGGCGAATTTGTACTTGTTTTACGCCAGAAAAACAGTTGCTTGCGAATGGAGATATACCTCCTAGGTTTCAGCTTTGTCCTTTGTTCACGCAGTCTGTAATTACTAGAAGAGGATATTAAGATGTAAAATATTATTGTACAGCCTACTGATGTAAATTAAGTCAGGAGCACAGTCTTGCGATATATACCCTGTTAGTAAAATCCAACTAGTGGTCTATTATCAATGCTGCGTTCTGATTGGCTGAGCTACTACTAGGCTATATGTCATAGCCTACTAGTAGCGAAAAGCGCTGACTCGTTGCCGGCAAAAAAGGATTTTTTAACTAGCTAAAGTTGTTTTGTCTCGATATTTTTGACCAACTAGTTGGATTTTACTAAAACAATTATTCCTCTCGCCCTCATGGCCTCTGAGTCAATAGCCCACTCGGCCTTCGGCCTCATGGGCTATTGACTCAGAGCCCATTCGGGCTCGAGGAATAATTGTTAATTACATTCAGAACAGCTCCACAGGTGTAAGATATATTTTTGTGAAAACATTTTATTATATGTAAATAAAAATGTACTCAAAGGAACCGATACACAAAATTAAATGCAGATAGCTTGTGTATATGATGTAATTGTAAAGAAAAAGCCTACCTGGCAATATTGTCACTAACAATAACTATGCTTGCTAATTATATTATACGCATAAATTTTACTTTTCTGCAAGCCAACCAAAATAAGTGCTAATATAACTCGAAATGATAGGAAGGATGATAAGAAGCAGGGTTTCTTGTATCCTGAAACGCAACTCTCATGTAAAAATATGTTTCACCTTTACCACATAAAAATGAAGCGGTTAGATGTATTTAAATCCTGGTATTATTATGTAAAATTTCTCAGTCTTCAAATAAACTGTTTTCGAAAATATATAACATGGTCATTATTTTCCCCAAATTTAGGCTATATTCACACCAGATAGCTTTTTGCGCAGGCTCAAAAACCATAGTGGGCAGGGCTGCTGTTAATTCGCACATGAGAACGGCTATTCGATGATTTATGTAACGGAGCAAAGCTGCGGGTAAATATACTGATTGTTTGTTTTTTTGCTTGTTTGTTTGCTTTTTTCTTTTTTAATGGCAATTTTGGGTAGTAATTTTGACATCCATTTTGGCCAAACTCTAGCCCAAGACTCCTCTCTGTCCATGTCTTGCGAACAAAGTTACATGCATGAGCTGAAAGCTCTGTAGAGTCAATGGTCAAATTCATTGGCAACACAGTTTACCAATGGCGTTTAATTAATGGCACCATCAAAATCCCCCCTTTGAAGGCTGGAGTTTTGGTGGTCAAAGTACAAAAAAGAGACC
>JBBMOI010000008.1:28395000-28467500 GCA_038088405.1 Porites divaricata | reverse complement strand
TTTAATGCATTCACAGAATGTTAATTGAATTACTACAGCACAAATAAACCCTTAGACATGAAAAAATGCAAATAAGCTTTTACATCAACCAGTTCCATTTATGAAATAATTCTATGTTCTTAGAAACAGTCTGTTTTTTTTTTATTCTGTACACTTTTCTTCACTTGGTTTCTTCTATTTGTATATATTTATTTTAGGAATGTCAGGTAAATTGTTTTGAAGCCTTTGGAATAGTCACTTTGTAGTAAACATCGGGTGACACGCGAGTCCTCTGGCTACTTTACGTAGAAAACGAAGCAAAATTTGAATCTTCCTTACACTTAATTTATCCTTTTCCCCCATTTATTTATGCCCAACGACTTCTTTAATAAACAAAAGGACAGGGGTAAAAACAGAACAATTGAAGATACTTACTTGACTTCACATGAACAAGGGTAACAAAAATCTCGCCGATTTCTTGAATGCGCTATTTGCCAGTTAATTGGTTTTTTTACAGTGAGGGGCAATCTTTTTTCCTTCATGGCCAGGATAAGGATACGGACAGTTTTACCCGGCCGCCAGTATAACTATACCGAGACTGTGCTTACAGACAAGGCAAACCACCATCTTTTTTACTTATTCATGCGAACGATTAAACTTTCCCGCCCTTGCCAAAATTAGGTCATATTCGGTGACCTTCGTAGGTGAAAGGTTACAGCTTCCTAGAGGGTTCCTTACTTGGACATCGCACTTATTTAGAGGAAAAAAATTGTCTTAGCCGCGCGAGGAAGCACAAGCAATATTTGCCATTCCGGCAAAGGAACACTTCGCAGGTGCTGCATGTGCCATTTTGGATGTTTGCCAGTAGCGTAAACTGCGATTTAGGTGGTCAGTGGGCTGTGGACCGCTTTGAAGAAGTTTAAGTCTAAGTTTGTAATCTAAGCGGGGCAGCTGTGACGTGCTAAGTATCGCAACTTTCAACCCTCGGTTTCAGACGAAACTGTCGAAACTGGATGACCGCTAAATATCTGAGAATGATTCAGTAGCTGAAGAATGGAACTATACATAGTTGTTTGCTGTTTTGACAACTTATTTTCTATAATTATTATTTTATGTAACAGCTGAGGACGCGTTTGAATAGCAGCAAAAAGCTAAGCTCGATAGGGGTTCCTTAATGCCTTGATCAGCCAAGGTTTCTGAGACATTATGTTCAATATCCTGTTAAGTTAAAGATGAAATAATTATTGTAAAGAGAATTGAGCTTCGGCTAACGAAAAAAACAAACTATAAAACTGTACAATACTGCTCCAACAGGTGACATTTGAAAGGGTTACGAATTCCGCATTCCGGATTCCTGATTCCAGATTCGGCAGCACTAAAACATGGAATCCGGAATCCGGAAACGGAAACGGAAACGGAAAGGGAATACGGAATACGGAATACGGAATCAAATATCAATGATAGTAAATTAAAGAATTTCACATTGCATAATTTAGTAAAATCCAAAGAGAATTGGTTTAGTATATATTCTTGTTAGTGTGTTTTGATAAGGGTTTGCCGTAGTGTGGGTTATAGCACTGCAAGGCCGTTGAAAGTAATTTTACGATTAATTTTTATTCACGAGTCTATGGCTTCGATAATACGGTTAAATATTGCCTTTGTAGATAAATGTCAAGAATAGTAGTAGTTGGCCTCAGACCACACCACGTGATTGTCCCCGACTGAATGCTCAACACATGACCGACCCGTGGCATGACCACAGTTCCGGTGTTTTAGCAATAAGTTCAACTTTTTCGCCAAGCTGAATAGTTTACGTTGACGTCCGTATTTTGTTGAAGAGGCTTATTAAACATGGTGCATTGTTTTGATGTAATCAGTTGCGGAATCAAGCAAATGTATGTACAATTCTCTGTTCTCTTTTGACTCCACAATGCCATTGTTCTCTTGACTAAGTTGTCTTGATAAATAAAGCTGAACGCTGTTGAAAACAACCCAGAAAAGACACTCAGGAAAAACTTGACGGCGACGCCTTTCAGTTATATAAACGACGCCTCTGTCAATTTGAACGAAGTCTGTCTCCATATAACTTACCTTTTTCTTAAGGAACTAGTTTTTGCCATTGCCGGTTTTCTCCTTGCTTTGCTGTCCCATTGCCGGAAGTGGTATCAAGAGTTTTTTCACCGGAATCTACTCCTCTAGTGATACAGCAGTCTCCTCTACTCAGCTAATTTATTCATTTATGTCTTTTTTTTTTACCTGTTTAGTTATTTTATTGTCATTGCTAAAATTTTTTTTTTCAAATCGATCGCTTGGAACCTTCTTTCACGGATTCCGTATTCCGTTTCCGTTTCCGTGATTTCGTTTCCATGTTTTAGTGCTGCCGTTCCAGATTCCATACCTTCCACAAACCCTACAAAAACATGGCGGGCAGTGAGTTCACGTTCTACCGTCTTCTACCCCTTCTTCGTCGGGGTAGAACCATAGCCACATGGAAAACAGTGATTTAAAGTATGCAGTCTTTAGGAATGGACAACTTTCGAGTGGCATTTACCCGATTTCTCGCTTTCTATTCTGACAATCCTTCTGGACTTCGCGATGAAGAAACGCCGGCGAAATGGGCAAGTAAGGCAAGTTTCGTCACTCACCCCTCGACCGAAACTGAATGGCCGCCAAAACTTTTAACACGATTCAGTAGCTGAAGGATTGAACTACACAGTGATATGTAGGAGAGCCAGTAAGTGTGAGCCACTTTTGAGCTTTAATCCACTGAATTTGGCTAAAATCGCATGTTTCGCTAAATGGGTCAAAGGGGCTAAGTGTGTTTCCTCAGATTTTCTAAACGAAAAGGTGTCGATGATTCTGACCTGTATAATTTTAAAGATGAAGATTCAATTAAAATAACCAGTAAATTGGAAGCTTTGGGTCGCACTCTTTTATCCGGAACAATCGGTTGAATTTTGACAGAATTCGCATATTTCACAAGCATCTCAGGTCCTCATGTGGTGCCGAAAGAAAATTCTTTAAAAAAATTTTACGGAAGCGAATTTCTCCAATCTAGTTTCACATTTGTTATATACTTATTAAAAGAAGTCCACAGAAAAATTATGAGCGAAATCTATTTTGTGGGCAAAACTCGATATGAGGATCTTACAGAGACTAGCTCTTAACAATCTTGTTCTGCTTTTAATATTATTAGATAAACCACACTGCAAGCATTCACGATATTGAAGTGTTTCACTGATCCATGAAAATAAAGGAATATCATTTTATTATTCTGTGATGAAACAATTTGTTTCAGGTCAGTTCGCCCAGTATAGACCAGTATAATGACCCTAATGGAACCGAATTCACTCATTTTCCTCACCCTAATCAGTAAACTTCAAAGTCGTACAGTGGCCATTTGTCTTTCTGCAAAATACCCCTGACGACTCTTTCCTGAATCAAAACCATTGGATTGCATTAAAATGCAAGATTCTCACTCACTGCAGATCCTCAATTAACCACCCCCCCCCCCCCCCACCCCCCGCTAAGAATGAGATCCCAAACTCTTCCCTTTCTTTTGAAGAAAAATGAAAATTATCTTAAAATAACCAAAGTACCTCTTCATGGGCACAAAACGTTTGGTGCAACTCACACCATACAATATCACTGTATCAAGTACTGTTCTCAGTGCAGGAGGGGGTACTATAATGGCCTAAACAGAGAGGCTCCCCCCGAAAAGGTTACCTTTTTCAGGCTTCAGGTACATGAAAGGGAAGGGTCTTTTTTTATTCATATTGTAAAGATGGTGTATTTACAGCAGTCAAAAAGGGATGCAGCGTTCAAAATTAGGTATGTGAAAGGGGTACCATTTGTCACTACAGGGTATACAAAAGGGGTACCTTTTCTGTATAAAATGGTACATACAAAAGGTAAGGGATTGGTCCCTGGGGCAGAGCCTCTTCGTATAAAACTTCAGTGAGAACCCCCCCCCCCCCCCCCCCCCCCCCTCTGGGTTACTGTTACTGTAGTCTGATTCTTCTCTTTAATTTCTTTGATACTGTGCTTCATTAAATACATTTTTATTCATTTAAAAGCTTCCATCCCCTTTTTTTAAAATCCCGATATGTTAAAAGAAATTACACGCCCTGGAGGGGAAATAAAATTAGGGAAAATGGGTAGCAAGATCTGTTGCGTTATTTTACATGAAACATTGAGTAAGTGTAATGTGGCCACTATACACATACAGTTGCACGTGTTTACTGAAAAACATATTCGCACTCCAATCTTTTGCCTCTCATCACTTGTGTGAGACCTTGAACTCTTTATTTCCAAAACTACAGACAGCTTGCTTGAAGGCTTATCAACCACCTTCTAATAAGCTGCCAACCTCTGCAACATTGATGATGTGATGCTTGATGGTAGGTGCAAGTTGCAATATTACTGAATTAAGCTAATAAAGCAGCTTGACAATATTAACTGGTTTAAGTCACTGACACATTCAGTTTTACACTGAGCTTGAAACATTTTTCTCCACAGTAAAAATAACATTCATTAAAGAGAAGTGGAGCTCCCCTCTGCAAAAACATTAAAGGACTCCCCCTAGAAAAAAAAGAGGCATCCAGAGGGCTAAACAGAGGAAGTATACTTCCCATGCATGTTTTAACAGCTAGCCTTTAGAAAGTACCTTCCAACCAAAGTACTTCCCCATGTACACTTGCAACACTTAATATTGCAGATCAGTTGTGGTTCACTTTTATCCTAAGTTTGAATTTTAATCACTTTGTTTTGAACTCATAATTACAAAATTCATATTACCGTGCCCCCAAACAAAGGGAAGCAAAATTTCAACCAAGGTTATAATAAAATAAAACCACAGCATAGCCATTTGCTCTGAAACAACTGTCATCTTTAAGAGCAAGGTATGGTTGATATTCCTGGCACATTGCATGTTAATATGTTTAAAGTTCTCTTTTATTGATGTATTAAATAACCTGATCCATCTTATCTTTTCACATCATACAATTTGCACTTACTTCTCATCATAGGTTTGTAAATATAATATTATTAGACTTACAGTTTTATCTCCTCGCCAACATGTTTTAATTTGGGCCTGAAAAAAACGATTCAGCTAGGAAGGAGCTCCACTAGTACTGCCACACTATTACTGTCGAGGAAATACACCTGACTGCTTCGATCTACGTTATCTTTCAGCATGTATTTAAGCCAAAACCCTACGAAACGCGTCAAGCAAAAGTAGTTCATTGCTTTGTGAGTTAGACACCGTATAGATTCGCTTGAGTTCCAAATATGGCTGTGCTTTGAGAGTTTTTGTCCCGACTGTAGCTTCTTTCAACTGCTGTTGGAGCATATTGTTGTTCAGTAAAACGCAAAAAGGTGAAAAATGTCATGAAATTATTACCTCCGTATTATTTCAAGCACCTCATGAACATAATTAGTTCATTAGTAAAATAGCGACCTTAATTAAGTGTTGTTTCGACGCTCCTCCATCATCGATCTTACCGAGTTCTTGGTCGACCATTTTTTTGGATATTTATGGAGGATACCGCTGACTACTGGTTACTTTACTTCCGTTCCCCGTTCCCCGTTCCCCGCTCCCCGTTCCCCGTTTTAGTAACATTCGGCTAAAATCATGCAAAGTGCTTATTTATGTGTTAATTTTCATGTAAAGCACAAAAATTACTATTTCTCGCGATTTTAACCGGATTTCTAATTCTTGGTAAAATCCAAGATGGCGGTTAAGATGATTTTTTTACATAAGAAAAGAGTCCAACTCCCACAGGATTCGTTTGTAAAACCAATATGGCTGCCGTTTCATTGTTTTGGGACACCAATATGGCCACCGTGACGTCATGTTAATACACTCTAACAATGTATAAGGTTCGGCTCATGAAACGTTCGGCGTCTAAACCGGCCCGGAGTTTGAATCGTCAATCACGCTCTCCTATCAGACAGCTGAAACGTGTGAAGATCTTCGCAGGGACAAAATAGATCTTCCCATGAGACAAACTAAATGGGTAGATTAAAACTTTGTATGATTATACGATGGTTAGAAATAATAGATGAATAATAATAACATTAATAATAATAATAATAATAATAATAATAATAATAATAATAAATTAAGAATGCCCAGTCCACTTGCATTCTCGTTAGTGTCCCTTCAGTCTGAAGAAAACATGGTTAAAGTCACAACATACTGGAAGTCCTTTGTGGTACTAAAATAAATATGTTTTGTAGGTAGAAGATGGAACAGTGAAGCTAGCATTTTTTAGGACCAAAATTCATTGAAACTTGGTCAATATGAACACCCCCCCCCCCCCCCCCCGCCAAAAAAAAAAAAAAAGCCAAAGTTTCCGTTTAAGCTGATCAATTGGAGAAAATGTCGGAGCTTCATTTATGGGAAAAACAGAAAACTGTCCGGTTCTAAGGGGTGTCCGAATTAAATGGGTGTCTACAGGACAGTGACCTGTTTCGCACTATGTTTAGTGTTTTTATTGTTGTTGCTTTTGTGTGTTAGCTCATTCCCTTCAGAGCTTAGTTAAGTCCGTCGTTTGACTCAACAGTGGAATGAAAAACAAACAAACAAAGAAACAATTAAACCTTATCTCATTTTGTTTCGTCTCGTTAAAAGCGTGGCGTTTTGTCGACACCCAAGACGTATGTATTACTTTAGTAATGACTATATAGTGCTTATATAATATTACGATGTTACCCAGGGGAAGTTGTAACTATTATTTGTGACTGGACCTGCTTACCCAGTTCGTGCTGTTCTTTTTTCTTTCAAACAATCAGTGCCTCAGGTTTCTATTTGGGGAGAAATGAAAATAATAAAAAATTCAGAATTAATCTAAACAATCTGATATGTAAGCAAAAATACAGTTTTATTGAACGATTCATATCTATTTTTACTTCCTTTTTTATTATGTTACACTTAATTTGATAACTGTTGGTGAAATCCACGCTTTTCGTCACCAGTTTGAGGAAAAACATGAATCTCATATGACCAGAGGCAGATGCTGGTTTGGATTTTAAACAGTGTTTGAATTTCTCTCGGAATTTGCTTCCAAGGCATCCTTTATACTCAGATAAAATTTTCTACAAGGTTACATATGGGTTTTAAGTAATATGGAAAACATTTAATTAATTCAAAATAGTGGATGCAAGATGGTGGATGGTTGTAGTTCCTACATGTTTGTGTTAGCCAACTTCTTGATCTTATCAGCAACCATACTATTTTTCGTTTTAATTTATGTCTACTTTGGAGGAAAGTTGAATTCTACCAATCAGTTCAAAAATATGACGTGATAATGACATCAAATTTTACCGATTCTGGAATCCGGATTCTCTTACAGGTGCACTTACCCTGGTCGGTGATTGTTGTGGGAATTCCAGTCGTCGCTGGTGGTGTTGTTGCCTTAACTCCTCCGGCAACACCTTCAGAAAAATAAATTTAAAGCCAAAAATTTACTCTATAGCAGTATGCCGCTTGGGTGACACATATATATGAACTTAATTAATATGTCTTTGGCCTTGCTTCCAGCTTCCCATAAGCCTCTCAGTAAGACAATAGACATAGCGTCCTTCCGGTGTTTGGGGAGGCCATACATGTAGATTAATAATCCATTTCCACTGACCATGACATGGTAATTATTACCTCGTTCTCAAATTAACGAATGCTGATAAATGCGCTGTTTTACATGAGAAAATGTTCCCCGTGATCTATTGTTTTTACATTCTTATGAATTCAATTGCATGTGCAAAGCTCTCCTCCTTATCAATTCGTGAGCAACTTGTATTGAATGGGAAGTTTAGCGGTTTATTAGTTAATACAGGTCAGGAAAATATTCAAAAGAAAAACAGAAAACATTTTCCCTTATCATGATGTAGCTAGACTTACGCGTAAGTGTAATCACACATTTAGATATGATTTATAAATATGATGGTTCCTTTAATTCCTTGTCACGTTAGGGTCGCCATGGGTAAAAAATGTCCAGAGATAATTGCACTGTTTGCGAATAATTTGTGAGAATTATTATCCATACCACATTGTTTGTACAGTTTGTTTGCCTGATCTGCATCTATAGTACTTAAGCCAACTCGCTGTCCAATGATATTCTGGAACTAGATAAAATTTTGTGTGTTTGTTTCCGTTTTGACTTTTTAACATTAATATTGAGTGGAAAGTTAAGAAAGGGACTTAATCTGGCGATTTTCTTGTAGCGAAGTGGCTAGAAAAGAATCAAATTCACATGAAACTACTTTATTTATTTATTTATTTATTTCATACTAATAATCGTCAGAAGTTGTGGTAAACCGGCTGCTAAACTGAGTGAGTGTTCAATACACAATTGCGTAGAGCGGTGTATAGAATATGACTGTATAGAATTTGGTTACTAAATGAAAAAACACATGATTCACTGCAACTCTGAGTTTCGTGCTTACGCACGCATGGGTTTTTTCTTCATTACATTTTTTCTTCTGATGAGTGCGTAAGCACGAAACTCAGAGTTGCAGTGAATCATGTGTGTTTTCATTTAGTAACCCAATTTTATTTCACACCGATGATATATCTGTTTGGATTTGCAAAAAGGTACCTCCTGGATTTTTAGCAACAGTCTCATTTGAGGCTTGTTCAGTACTGGACCATTTTTTTTTTCTTATATTTTTAGTACGCAAAACCTCCTAATAAGCTGCACTAGACAAAAAACGTGTTTCTAATTCTGTTTACATCTCCCCCCCCCCCCCCCCCCTTCTCCTACATATTTATTTTCCGTGGTCGGTTAATTTTCTAGACTTCCTTCTGACCGCTTATAGCAAAGTTTTCCGGAAGGCATCATAAAGCCTTATGAAGGAACAATTCTCACGATTGGCAAAGTCTGCCGTCGTCCAATATGTTACCGTAATCCGTCTCATTTTGGCTAAACGGGTGAAACGCTGATCGCGGACTTGAGAGGGAAAGGCATAATATAGCGAGCTTTTCTGTGGGCGGTGACGAGTCTCTGGCCTCAAAAAGTTTTTGTTAGGAGTCAAAAACAGATGTCAATTTATTTCTGGAGTGTCAAAATACTTTTGGAGTACAGACTAATAATCGTAGAAATACAGATTCTACGGTTATTAATCGTTTTTCCACGTCAAACAAGTATAATAAACGTAAAATGCTACATTTCCAGTTTATTAACCGTAAAAGACGCAACTTTACGGTTATTATACGTGGAATTGTACGATTATTAGTCGTATGATGCGTATTTCCAGACTATTAATCGTAAAAGCGCAAAAGTTAAATTAAGCCGGATCATTCTCGCTTCGTCCGCCATTACGGTCGAAAATATCTAGAGCCGAGTCTTCTAATCAGTCTCTCATTTCTTTCCAACGTTTATTCACCTGAAGTCTTTAGTGGTCAAACTTTCCTTTCGCCAAAAGTAATAGCCAAAATTGCTTATGAAAAACCAGCAATCTGAACAAGTTTCCAAGTCTACTGCGATCGATGCGAGGCTTCAAATGCCGACTGTTGTAGGGCGCCTCATAGCTCATAGTTTATAATTAGCAGAAGTGGGCCAAAAGAGGAAAAAACTATCACTGTCTCACGGAAAAACAAAAGCCATTTGTATGGTCATTAAATCGTTAGGGTTTAAAATGATGTAGTCATATCAAAATATTAGCTTTTTTTTGTCTTTACACTGCTCGATATTCGCAGCTCAGCAGTACATCAAGGTTCGTACGGAGAAATGTCGTAAATGACCTTTTTATCAAGTTCAGTCAACTCTTTGAAATTAAAATAATTTTATTTTTAACTTTTTGTCTAGCTAAATTCAGTTAAATATTCCATAGTTAGACACAAAACCAAAAAACTTATTCCTAAAAACTGTCAATCATTGTAGAGATGGAATATTTATCTGTTTTAAGCCTTATTATCAAGCGCTTGCTGGCGTGGTCCAGTGGGTTAACCCAGTATTCTTTCTCCTTTTCCGCGTCCAAGGGCACAAGTTCAAATCTCGTCCGCGACAAGTTTTTTCTATGTAGTTTTTTTCTTCTTCTTTTCTCTATTTTTGCTTGTTTTCTTTGTTAAAACCCTTTTTTAATTTTCAATAAATTTTCTTTTAATTAGATGACTTAATTTTCAAGTAATTAATTTTCAAACTGATACTAAAACGCGATCGGCCATTATATTCAAACATCGGACTCAATTTCTTTTCTTTGGACAGAGATATAGGATGTTAATCGAAACCTATTTAATCAGGAAAACCATTTTTCAAATCTATTTCTAGGTAAACTTGACTGGAATTATAATTTAATAAACTAAGTATCACAGCTTGAAAAAAGTACACACAACAACCAACAACTTGGCAATGCGGCCGCTATCGAGATACAAAACTCGGCACCGGATCGTGCAAGAACTCTAGTCTACAATTTATGGCATAAGGAAGCAAAATGTAACGGGTGCTATTGTCATCCATTGAGATTAAGGTGTTGATCACATCTCAAGTCAATCGTTACATCAAAATCGCTGCGATCGCCGCTCGATTGCTAAAAAGTTGTCTCTTTAATCCAGCTAACGATGAAAAGCGGAGCGATCATACAGAAAAAAGCGGCAAATAAGTCCAATAAGGCCAGCAAAAATAACCAAATATATAACAGAATAACTGCTACTCACAGACATGAATGACGTCTCTTCCTTGCCATGATTTTAAGACAAACTCTTCGTGCAACGGCCTAGAATATTAAATGTGCACGAAAAACAACACGTGCTTATCACATCGTTTGAAGCAAGTAAGTGTTTTAATGAAAGAAACTGACCTGATTACGCCGGAAAGCCCGCTGTAGAGGAATATTTAACTTTTTGCATCATTGTAACTTCACAGATCTTCAAAGGTAGAGCAACGATTTTAAAACTACACTTTTAAAAGACACAAGACGATTTGCAATTCCTTCGTCCAAGTCAACAACCAGGGCCACTTTGCGCATGACCGATTCGCAATACAGAAATGATAAAAACATTGTTCGTACACGTTTCACTGCCGATTTTATGACCTTTAAGAGATTTTTTAACACCAAATATTTTATGCAAGGTTAAAGATTGGAGAATTTTCAGTGAAGTCTTATGTGTAGTTCGAAAAAATATCCTAACCGCCAACACCCCACCCCCCACCCCTTCCACCCACGGAAGGCACTTTTCTTTTAGACCCACCACCCTCTGGAAATTCCGTAATTTTCCAACTAAGCTGGATACCCCTGCATGAAAAAGACATTTCCGTCAAAATTGCCGTTACACTATACTTTTATGCGAAAGATAATTCTCTCTGAGAGTGATAAAATCTCTGACCTTACCACCCTGATTCCGTTTTTGGCCAAAGCTTTTTTTTTTTAGTTAAATCAGTGAAGGTCGAGACGCCCTCCTTTAGCAGTTCGCGGCTTCGCCGCTTCGTTTACGCGTTGAGTAACTTTGCAAAGAAAAATAATGGACTGCTCGCATGTCAATAGTCGTTCAGGCAACGACTACATCGTAATATATGAGTTGTCAACACATCTTAAGTTTTATATTGCGCAATCAGTAATTTCAGGTGATCGACTTCGCCGATCCCGGCTAAGGATCCTCATGTTTCTTCCTTAGCCTACAGGCATGTTGGAACAGGTAGATATGGGCAGGAACGATTGTTAATCGTACTTGCCATGCAGACTGGTTGAAACTGGTAAATGCGGCCAGAAACGAATATTAATCGTACTCGGCACATATTAATACTTTCCTATCCCTACATTGTAGACATATTGCAATTGGTAGAAATTGTCAAAAAAGATTATTAATCGTAAGTGGCATATCTCATTACTTTGTTTCCTTAGCCTGCAGAGATGCGAGTTGCGTACCAGAAACCAATAATTTCGTTCCTTGTACTGGCGGAAGCGTGAAGATACGGTCCAGCAACTTGACTGGTTTTACCGTGTTTCCGTCCGTTTCCGTTACTGCGTAAATACTTCCAAAAACTGGGTTAATCATTTTTCCCAGCAAACTTACATGCAATGAAGACTTGTTCATTATATAAGTCAGTCAAATATATACCACCATAAAACTGAAATCCATCTGTGTTGCAATTATTCCATTTGCTGCACATAGACTCGTATCAAACTGCTCATTTATGGTCCTATCTCATATGCAAAAGTTGCAAAGTAACCATAATTGCAGCGTGCAAAAATTCAAGGGCAAAAATTCAAATGCAAAAATTACATCAACTAAAAATGAATGGCTAAACTTTGACATAATACAAGTCCTTTATTTTGTGTATACTCTTTTTTGAGGCAAATGAACTGTATACTTCACAAATTGAAAACCTAGTCTTTATTTTCTCCACACTAACCAATTTAACAGATAACCCTGTTTCATTGTCACACAATGATGAGGAATACCAAAATAGATATTGAACGATTTAACTGTTTAGAGCAACATCAAAATAATAAAAAAAGACAGAAAGAAAAAAGAGTTTTTAATAACATGCATGGCTCTGCTCTACAATATCACATGCATGAACATGCCTTCAGGTCCAAAAAACGTAAATATAAGCAAAAACACCAAAGATTTACTCAAGATGTTCTAACAGTTATTACAATAATGAAAATAGTTATCAAAAATACTGATATCAACAAGTTGGACAACACTTTTTTTGTCTTAAGCATAGAAGCAAATGTAGCATTTCAAAGTGTTACATTTGAAAAACTTGACTTGATTAACTAATCATACAGCACAGTAACTTGTGGCTGGAGTTTAGTTGAGTGATCCAGCTAACTTTGATACAGTAGAACTTTCTGCACCAACATCACATATCAAGGTGATCTGCTGAATAAAAAACAATGTAAAGTGCTATTTAAGTAAAAAATAATA
The DNA here is from genome assembly GCA_038088405.1 of Porites divaricata. NCBI lineage: Eukaryota > Metazoa > Cnidaria > Anthozoa > Scleractinia > Poritidae > Porites > Porites divaricata. The sequence continues at coordinate 28,454,650 of JBBMOI010000008.1, read as the reverse complement.
AGCAGGCTATTCCAACTTGCTCTAAGAGGTATGGGACAGCACTCATGTCATGCTCTGAATATGTTCGCAGTTAAAATGTTCATTACAGTTGCTTTTTCCTTTTGTGTATGGTAGTGCATGGAAAGGAAAAACAAAAATTAAATGAAATAATAAGTTATTTGTAACATATGCCTGTGAAAAGGTGTCCTCCTTTCCTACTTGTATAACATGTAATCAACATACTCCCACACATACATGTAAGATACAATTTATACATCATCCTGTGTACTAAAAAAAGAGGAGGAGGCCCCTAAAGCACTAAAATTTGGAATTACAGTCATACACCTGTACACATGCACAATGAAAATAGACACAGTTCAACCTACTGAAGCATGTCAACAGGGTTGTCAAAAGTAGCTGGCTGCCGGCGAAAATCGCCACGTACTTGGTTAGTATCAGCCAGCTACTCTGCTTGACATTCCTTTATGGATGGTGTTTTTTGAATAAAACATCCCTGGACTGGCAGCTTACTTTGACACCTCAGCCATCTACTTCAAAACTTTCTGACAACCCTGATGTTAAGGCATGACCTGAGCCTAATTTTCATAAAATGTTATAATGATCGTAACCTTGTGAAAATTTACAAAAACCTATCAAAATATGGCAACCTCAAAGATATCAGTAAACTTAATTTTCCTGTTATGCAAGAAACCATATTTGTGTGTCACGTGACCAGTTAAGGTCAAGTCCAGGAAAGAAGAGAAAACTAAAAATGGGGTGGCGAGATTCCACACAGTAGATATTACATTATTTTTGTTATTCTACACTGTATCATGGTTCTTGCATGAATCTGGCCGGAATGGTTGACTGCCATCTTTATTTAACTAACAATTAAGCAAAATACTGTAGGTCACGTGGCACTTTTCATCTGTTGAAAAAATTAAAAATTATCTCCGTTCCGGCCACGGAAAAACTTTGTACCAAAAACCAGACACTTACACATAGTTCAGACTTATGTCATTAAAGATGTGATGGGATGACTTATGTCATTAAAGATGTGATCGTAGGCATGGATGCCTACGATCAGAAAACACAACAGCCGTTCAACTACAAAGCGGACCCCTGAGGGAACATCATCTGCTAGTCGGAATAATGAGGATCGAAATACACCAATCACAGTGAACCAACGTGCATAAATAGCTACACGTAAGCAATCGACCTCATCGCCTGATGAAGACTAGCAGTATTGCAGTCGAAACGTCGCGATCAATATCTCAAAGCGATTCTATCGTGAGACAAACGAATAAACGTTCATTCCTAGTTCAGACTTAGTTGTAATCAGCCATCCCTACCCCACTGTAGAAGAAAAAACAGTTATATCTTTGTGGGGGGTCGAGACCAAAAATTGAGCCACACCTTAATATGCTTGAGTATGGTAAGCGCAAAAGTCATGTACATGTATTAGTTGTGTAATCCAATAGGCAAGATCAAAATTAATAACAACATACAGTGATTTTGTTATGCCAGGGCCGGTCAATGTGCAATGTTTGACCAAGAGAACCCTTTGCCCAGACAGACTTTCATTTGGCTGGTCATTTTGACAAGTCACGTGCATGGCTTTCAAATAAGTAACTGAAATTATACTACTAGTCTACAAGAGAAATGTCTGCAATTTGATTGGCTTAGAGCAGTGGTATTTTGGCTTAATTTGAAATACCTACACTGTACATGTGAAAAATTACAAACTTTTGTGGGTAGTAGTATTCACAAATTATACATGTAGCATGATTTGTATATGATACTTGGCATAATGAAATTACGCACAACTGTACAATGATTTCGAAATATCACTCGTGGTATTTATGCCAAATAGATGTAACACAAGTACAATATTGCAGTTATAAATTCAAAGAATAACTATGAGTGGTCTTGTTCTGCGGCTTTGTGAATGCCATGTTGGTTTGCTAGTCAAGGCTGCAAATAACATTTTTTCAATTCACAGGTCATTATTTGCCAGGCCAGAGACCAGTCCTGACCTGACAAGGAAACATTCTGGTGGGACAAAACAAAACAAAAGAAAAAATGAAAAGAAGAAACAAGTTAAAGCAAAAAATAAGAATTTGCTGCTTTAAAATTTGGAGTTATTAATTTTGATTGTCTTGTAGAATTGTGACCACACAGAGACGAGAGTGCCCGAACCAGCATGCTTACATTTGACACAACTTGCTGCTGTGTCATTTCGAAATCACAATGTACATGTATGTGTTGAGAATTTTTCTGGTACAGTTAAATACAAATTTCTTTCTTTTCAAATGCTTGATTGTAGATTATTATTTTTTGTCAATGTGTGTCGAGCCAATATTATTGTGACAAAAATATTGTTTTGCCACAAGCACCAGTAAAGTACAATAAGTGCCTGGTCAGAGTGAAAGGCCACACTATAAATATTTTGCTGGTCTGTTATTTGCAGCCTTGCTAGTTTTCAACATTTTGACAAGCAAGACACGAGCCAGGTGGACTTGCCTAAAATTTCTTTGGCCAGTCATATTTTTACCAATCAGAAACAAGCCATGACCAAGCTTGAATTTTTTTGGCTCAGTTAATCGATAATACGGACGGGCAAAATAAATTGCAGACATTCGTTCCTGCTATTACATGATTGCAGTAATAACCGGCACAGTAATAGAACACCCAGTCGTCAAATTTCACACCAAAAGAATTAAACTGAATTTTCTTTCAAAGCTTTTATATATGAATTTAAATTTTGCACTGGGTTATCTTAACCCTGCTTTGAACAACACAGACCAGGGCCCAGTTGTTTGAAGGCTGATAAGCGCTTAACCCCGGGTTAAATTTGACCCGGGTTTCTTTTTCTTTTGTTCAAAAGCATTTTCTCGGATAATTTTCTCTGTTATTTTTAAGATCATCCAATCATCAACTTGTTGAAAAAAAAAATTAAACTGAATTTACTTTTTAAGCTTTCATGTCTGAATTCAAATTTTGCACTAACCCTGGGTTATCTTAACCCAGCTTTGAACAACCCGGCTCAGGGATTTAATGCAGACAGACACTGCAGGCTACGTGCAAGGATTCAGAGTGAGAACAGCAGACTTGGAGCGACCTTTTTGACCCAGCTTTTTTAAGAGACCTTCCTGTTTACCTTGTAATATACAATCGACTCCCAACAACTCAAACCTTAAAGGGAAATCGAAAAAAGTTCAAGTTATGGGGAGCTTGAGTTATTGGGGGCTCAAAGAAAATAGCCGGGAGTAAGGAAAAAAAGTTTTTCTGCATACTGAACATTTAAATCACATTTAATTGTAGAAATCAGGGCTGTCAATAAGGGCCGGTAGCCGGCCAAAACTGCCAGCTAGCTAGCCATCCTTAGCTGGCTACTTTCATCTCCTTCTACCATAACTGCTAACAAAAAATAAGCACCATCGAAAAAAAAAATTGTAAAGCATTCGTTTCCCAGTTTTGAATGACATTGAATGCATAAATTATTTTTAAAAACAGGTTTAAATATGTGAAACGTTCGAACCGTGTGATGTCATGGAACGCCTGGGACATTTTGAAGGCATTGTTCCCAGTCTTGTGTGTATTCTGACGAATCAAAATGGCGTCCGCATTGGAAAATACCTCTTGAAAACCCCTGGAAACACGATTTCCGAGATTCTAAATTTCAAAATGTCCCTAGAGGCCTCGGCCCTAAGAAACTTGTGCCTTTGGTGCAAGTTCCAAAGCCACCTACTTTTCATTATCAGCGTGTTACTTAAAAACTTTTTGACAGCCCTGAGAAATGTTAAGTGAAAATTGAAAGATACTTCTAGATTATAAATCAAAACGTAACATAACAAAACATTGCCTAAACAGAGCATGCGTTTCACTGTTTTCAGAGGTAAAGCGAAGCTCCCATTAAAAGTTTACAATTTCAATCAAACAATAAACTTGTAATTCACAAATCAGTTAACAATCAGTTTGTCACAAATCTACCCTTGTGAAACAGCTTTACTACTAAAAACAGAGGCATGCTCTATTTAGGCTATGTTTTGTTACGTTATGTTCTGTTTTATAATTCAGAAGTATCTTCAATTTTTACTTGACATTTCTACAATGAAATGTGACCTAAACGTAGGGGTGTAATGATTCATATTCCTTGCAATTTGATTCGCTTTTGATTATTATGGTTTGATTATGTAAATGTTTCTTAATTCTTATAACATAATGCATCATGTAAACAACATTCAACTTACAAGGTAAACTCTCAATTTGAGAATAGTAACAGGGACGAGAGGATTCACAGTTAACTGGTTGTTCATCATGTTTGAGAACCTGAAAAAGAGTGTGTTGCAAATGGCTTGCCTTATTTGGAAGTTCTCAATGGCTAGACAGCAATTTTACCAGGCAACACAAAATGGTGCATGAACTGCAATAAGTTGTCTTTGCTCAATCAAAAATGCACATTTCAAAGAGTTCTGGATTCTGATTTTACAATATAATAATGTACTGAGTGCACAGTGGAAAAGGTACATGTATGCAAAAATCAAACCAAAATCGAAACATAAAAGCAACGAATCATAATTTGAACTGAACGGTCATAATCACCATTACAGTTTTTGAGAATTCAATTAAATGTTCACTGTCCAGAAAAAAACTGTTTTTTGCTCTTACTCCCGGGTATTTGCTTTGAGTGCCTGATAACTTGAACTCCCAATAACTCAAACTTTGTTCGATATCTTTTGAAGGTTCAAGTTATAAGGAGTCAACTGTACTTAAATCCTGGTACACAACTGGGGCCCCAGAACAAAGACTTTGGCACTGTTTCACAGACAGACTTAACCAGAGTTTAGTTTCATTGTGATCCAAGCTAAACTTTAGGTGTATAACTGGTATCAGTTAGTCTTTTGACAAGATCAATAGCACAAAGTTACATACCATCTACTTCACAATTCCAAGGGATGAGCTTACATCTTCTAATATTAACAGGTGAATTTAACTGCTAGTCTGCAGTCCTCATTCTGCATTTTGCACCTAGGCTGTATTTCGGTAGTTTCGAAAACGAAGCACTCAAAAATGAAGACCAAAGCACGAAGACCCCAAATCTCGAAAACAAAGACCCCAAATCTCGAAAACGAAGACCCCAAATCTCGAAAACGAAGCACCCTATCTCGAAAACGAAGACCCCAAATCTCAAAAACGAGGCACTCTATCTCGAAAACGAAGCACCCAAATCTCGCTGTCCTTTATAAACACGAGACCAATGTAAATACAGCAGAAATCAAGCGCGATAACAAATCGAATGCAGTTCAAATCTACTCAAGTTGGAAATGCATCACGTCCAAAACATAGCCTCCCATCGGGCCTCCCAGGCAGCGGCGGAAATGCATTTCCAACTTGAGTAGATTTGAACTGCAATCGATTCGTTATCGCGCTTGATTTCTGCTGTATTTACATTGGTGTCTCGTGTTTATAAAGGACAGCGAGATTTGGGTGCTTCGTTTTCGAGATAGAGTGCCTCGTTTTCGAGATTTGGGGTCTTCGTTTTCGAGATAGGGTGCTTCGTTTTCGAGATTTGGGGTCTTCGTGCTTCGGTCTTCGTTTTCGAGTGCTTCGTTTTCGAAACTACCGCTGTATTTCCTTTCATTCAGCAGTATTCACTTTACCCTCAGCCTTGCATTGACCAGTTTTTGAGCTTCAGGAATTACAGGCAACAAACGGCATTAGTACACTGTAACTAAAAGCCTATTTTCCAAGCGCACAAAAGAGAAAGTTTAGCCGCACTTAGTTGCAAATTTACCATCTTCAGGTCCTATCTTGCATAGAACTGAAAGAGTAATACGGGATTTAACTCCGCTGCTGGTTTCACTGTCCATAGAAATGAAGACTTAAATCACTCAGGGGTAAGTATAATGAAGTGGAACAAGCTTAAATTTGGTAGGTAACAGATAAACCAGTGTAGCTTACCTCATTACTGCATTCTCCATCAAAATCTTCTGTCTTGGATGGACTTAGTATAACTTTACGCTCCAACTTTCAAATTATTCTTGCATCTGTATCACGAGGATTTTGTCTCACATTCGATCTGCTCATCGAATTGAGTCTCCAAGCCCGGATTTTGAGTGAAGCAATCGATCTTTGAGGCCTAACAATCCGTAACAACCCGTAGAATTGTTTTGGTGCTATCACGAAGCAAAAAAATTGACTCCAAGCTCCCCAAATCAGAGAAAGACCATTGCAAAACCCAGGCAAAACCATTTCAAAATGGACGCCAAAAAGAACGAACCTAATAAGCATGCGCGAAAGAAAAAACCGCTGTTCCGCTGCCTAGAAGTCTCTCCGAGATTTTTATCACTTTGAATCGAAAGCAAGGGCAACCTTTACATGTCGCTAAAAGTGTAAACTAGCGTAAAGCTGTTTTAGAAACTTTCAGGTAGAAGTGCACCACCTTTATGTACAATAATCCGTTCCTGACAATTACCTACCAATTTGAACATGTATACAGGCTAGGGATAAGAAAGTATTAAGATGTGCCCGGCACGATTAATAAGCGTTCCTGGTTATACATTCCAACTCCAACATGTCCAAAGAAAGACAGTACTGAGATATGCCAAGTACGATTAATAAACGTCCCTGACAATACCTTCCAATTTCAACATGTACGATTAATAATTAAGCGTTTCAATTTTGTAACATGACCACAACCTATAAGAATAAGAAAGTATTGAGAAATGCCTACCCATTTCATCATGTCTACTGGCTAGGGTTAAGAAAGTATTTACATGTGAGAAGTACGATTAATAAGCGTTCCTGAAAATACTTTTCAATTTTAACATGGCCACAGGCTAGGGGTAACAGAGTGATGACAAAGGCCAAGTACGATTAATAATCGTTACTGACCACACCTACCAATTTCAACATGTATGCAGGCTAGGGATAATAAAGTGGTGAGATGTGCCAAGTACGATTAATAATCGTTCCTGACCATCCTTCCACTTTCAACATGTCTACAGGTTTGGAATAATGTGCCAAGTACGATTAATGATCGTTCCTGACCATCCTTCCAATTTCAACATGTCTAAAGGCTAGCAATAAGAAAGTGGTGAGATATGCCAAGTACTATTAATAATCGTTTCTTACCATACCTACCAATTTGAGTATGTCTACAGGCTAGGAATAAGAAAGTGGTGAGATATGCCAAGTACGATTAATAATCGTTACTGACCATCCTTCCAACTTCAACATGTCCAGAAGCTAGGAATAAGAAAGAGGGGAGATGCGCCAAGTACGATTAATAATCGTTTCTCACCTTACCTACCAATTTGATTATGCCTACAGGCTAGGAATAAGAAAGTGGAGAGATATGCCAAGTACGATTAATAATCTTTCATGACCGTCCTTTTAATTTCAACATGTCTACAAGCTAGGAATAAGAAAGTTGTGAGATGTGCCAAGTACGATTAATAATCGTTCCTGACCATCCTTAAAATTTCAACATGTCTAATGGCTAGGAATAAGAAAGTGGTGAGATATGCCAAGTACGATTAATAATCGTTCCTGACCATTCTTCCACTTTCAACATGTCTACAAGCTAGGAATAAGAAAGTTGTGAGATGTGCCAAGTACGATTAATAATCGTTCCTGACGATCCTTCCAATTTCAACATTTCTACAGGTTAGAAATAAGAAAGAGGTGAGATGTGCCAAGTACGATTAATAATCGTTTCTTACCATACCTACCAATTTGAGTATGTCTACAGGCTAGGAATAAGAAAGTGGTGAGATATGCCAAGTACGATTAATAATCGTTCCTGACCATCCTTCCAATTTCAACATGTCTGCAAGCTAGAAATAAGAAAGTTGTGAGATATGCCAAGTACGATTAATAATCGTTCCTGACCATCCTTCCAATTTCAACATGTCTACAGGCTAGGAATAAGAAAGAGGTGAGATATGCCAAGTACGATTAATAATCGTTCCTGACCATCCTTCCAATTTCAACATGTCTATAAGCTAGAAATAAGAAAGTTGTGAGAAATGCGAAGTACGATTAATAATCGTTCCTGACCATCCTTCTAATTTCAACACATGTCTACAGGCGTGGAATATGAAAGTGGTAAGATATGCCAAGTACGATTAATAATCGTTCCTGACCCTCCTTCCAATGTCAACATGTCCATAAGTTATTAATAACAAAGAGATGAGGTGAGTCAAGTACGATTAATAATCGTTTCTCACCTTACCTACCAATTTGAGTATGTCTACAGGCTAGGAATAAGAAAGTGGTGAGATATGCCAAGTACGATTAATAATCGTTCCTGACCATCCTTCCAATTTCAACATGTCTGCAAGCTAGAAATAAGAAAGTTGTGAGAAATGCCAGGTACGATTAATAATCGTTAATGACCATCCTTCCAATTTCAACATGTCTATAAGCTAGAAATAAGAAAGTTGTGAGATGTGCCAAGTACGATTAATAATCGTTCCTGACCATCCTTCCAATTTTAACATGTCTAAAAGCTAGAAATAAGAAAGTTGTGAGATGTGCAAAGTACGATTAATAATCGTTCCTGACCATCCTTCCAATTTCAACAATTCTACAGGTTAGGAATAAGAAAGAGGTGAGATGTGCCAAGTACGATTAATAATCGTTTCTTACCATACCTACCAATTTGAATATGTCTACAGGCTAGGAATAAGAAAGTGGTTAGATATGGCAAGTACGATTAATAATCGTTACTGACCATCCTTCCAACTTCAACATGTCCAGAAGCTAGGAATAAGAAAGAGGGGAGATGCGCCAAGTACGATTAATAATCGTTCCTGACTATCCTTCCACTTTCAACATTTCTACAGGTTTGGAATAAGAAAGAGGTAAGATGTGCCAAGTACGATTAATAATCGTTTCTCACCTTACCTACCAATTTGAGTATATCTACAGGCTAGGAATAAGAAAGTGGTGAGATAAGCCATGTACGATTAACAATCTTTCCTGACCGTCCTTTCAAAACGGCTCCTCTATATCACGGATCTTGAACAAATCGACTGTGTCAGCAAAGTCTACATGTAATGATTTATACGGAGAAAGCGAGAGTTATTGAGAGAGAGTAATTTGAGGAAATTTCGCCCGTGTTAAGTGTGATTTCCTGAACTTGTTGACAGACAGATTTCAGGTATGTCGTGGTGCTCGTGTTTAATATAGGAATAGTGTGTACAAGCATAAAAACGCTTCCTGAGTGTTTAGTTGAAGTGATTTCGTCTTAGACAACCGATTCTGGGCTCAAGAAAGGTAAATTCGGGGTCCGTTTTAGTCGGGCATCTATGAGCCTCATAGTTTACGAGACTGAAAGGTCATAATTTCTGTGCTTTTAGATGTTGTTTATTTCGTTACAAATCTGTCGCTTTTGCCAAGAGCGACTTCCGTGTGTTTCCAGTGATTAATTTGTCGTTTTTAAGCCCTAACTAGTGACTTTCAACTGTTTTTTTTTATTCACCTCAAGAGTCAAATTGTTAAAACGCGCTTGAAATTTTTGTAGGTACCCTTTTACAAATTCAGACATATATATAAGGCATTTACACTAGTGTACGTAAGTAGAAGAACATAAGTAGATGATAAATAATCATTAAGTTAAAAGACATTAAGTTCATCTGTGTCCAAAGTAGCAAGAGCTTTCTTGTTGGAAACCGTCCTGTTCAGATAATCGGCAGGAGCAAGAAAGGAAATAAAATCTCAAATAAAATCAGTGATAGAACATATAAGAAAAGGGTAAGATCAGATTTGATTGATTAGAAGATAGTACTTTCACTCTTTCTTAAACTAATGATATGGCAGACACAAGAGGGCAAGCGGTACAGTCTCCCAGATTTTTGGAGAGGAAAATTTAAAGGACATCTTACCTAAGTTGGTGGATACTCTTCGTGTAAAATAATTCAGTACACTGACAAATTTTGTATTATAATTGTATTATAGTAAAAAAGTCGCAGTAACCTGCTTGATTCACACCATATTTGAGTGTATGTTTGAGTGTATTTAGCACGAAAGTACTTATCAAGGACATTATTTTTGCATCTACTCCGGGAATCGGGACCTCCATCATTTACATGGTTATTCGAGCCAAGCAAAGGCCTAGCCGTCTAGGAGGCAAGGGCTGCAGTACCCGTTCATATCTCAGTTATTTTAGACCATGAGTATAGATTCGGCCCCGTCGATCGGGCGCGTCACTTCCCAAGTGTCTTAGTTAGGAAGTAGGATATTTGTTGGCTTCACATTAGAGCTTTATACAATTAAGTGTCCTTGGAATCTACTTCAACTTTACTTGGTGACCATGGGAACGTTCGTAGTTAAAAGAAGCCGATGTTCGCCGCCAAGTATTGGCTACACCACAATTGAGAAAACTCTTGACTAATAGGAAATGGACGGGGTGTGCACGATGTGCACGTGTAGCCGGGTTCCAAGATTCTAATGAACGGGAAGATTGGCAGCTTTTACATCAAGTGATATACTTTGCCAAGAAGTGTGAAGCCATGTTTTCTACGGAGCGACTTAAGATTTTCAAGTGCACTTGCATTGAATAAAGTACTTACTTGAACTAACTAGTGTCAACCCAAATATTAACTTAATTTTTGTGGGGAAATTTTAGTGTAGTGTGATTTTATGTCGATTTCGTGGCCTTTTGACTGCAGTTTTCAAACGTTCATACCAAGATTTGGCAAGGCGCACTTTGTGTAAAGATTTATCCACCAAGGTATAGTAGGTAATATTAAGAGTCATTGTCAGAGAAAACCGGGCGCTGCCAAAAGATTGGGGTCAGCCGATTTCCTTTATTTTTTCACCATTTAAAACCCAGCTGATAAGATTAACTTTGGTGACATTAACAAGATTTCCCGGCGTTTCACTCACGAGATTGACCACCCCCCTAGTTTTTGGCCAATGGAAGCCCTAAAAACCACCAAAAACAATGCCAATTTCTCGGGTCTAAAACAATGTTTCCCTAAGGAATTAGTACACAGATTTTTTTCTGAAGCCAAAGTACCTTAAAATAAACGTTTTGAATGCATAAAATCAAATTTTTAGTGTAACGGTAATTCTGCCCAAGGGTTTTAATCCAGGTATGTTTCGTGACTGTTACTGGACAGCGAATTTCGGCGATTTTCTTAGCCCATTTTCTTGAAAGTGCGCTGTTTATTTGTTAAATAATTCCATTTTACAATAGCCTGTACCATTGTAAGTTAAAAGAAAAAAAGTATTGATTGGTACAAGAAACTCTTTTCACAGGAAGCCTATTTTCGTGAACGCGATTCTACGGTATTTTGCATAAAGCATGTAACCTTGCTTTCAGTTGGTAATGGCCTTTAAATTGTAACTTTAGACGGCTGAAAACTTCATCACCCGTATATAAAAAAAATAATTTGGAAAGGATACTGCAATGAAAAGGAATCAACCTTACTTTGGAACAGCGGAAACCCCTGCAGTTGTGCACTTGTAATACAAATTATAAAGCAGACGTATTTTAAAATTAGAATTAATTATAAAGAAATGAATGGACGATTTTTAAATTGTCCATGCGACGAATTTTCAGCCATATAAAGTTTCAGGAGAATATTTTTTACTTGGATTTTCCAGAAAATTTTTGTTTGACAAAATATGAAATTAAGAAATTTTAAATAATCCACTTACACGTATAATTGAAGCTGCGTAATTTGAGATCGAGCAACATCCATATGCTGCATATGTCTCGCGCGCCGCTGGGTTATCGGGTTTCATTTGCGACTCGCCGAAATTAGCGTACTTTCGTTGTATTGCTTTGCACACTTTAACTGTTCGTTCGCTTCACAAGAGTCACCTTGTAGTTCTTACGGATCTAGAACAAATGTTCTGCCGCTGGATGCTTGTAAAGAAGACGTAACGCCGCACTTAATTGGACTTGGTGTGAGTAGCAAGCGAGGATGGCGATCCGAACGAATAGATATCACTGAGAAGCAGCTCATCTTGAACAGAGCTGGACACTTCGATTTATCTCAAGACAGAGTAGCAGCCATGACAATCTGTCCTAAACACAGAAGAGACCTGACAGTCGACTGGAGAGGTCGTAAAAGTTCGACATGTTGCTATCCATCGCCCAAAGGTCAACGCAAGCAGGTCAAGGACCCACGCCGTGTCAATTACGCAGTGACCAAGGAAATCTTTGCTTTGCACAATGCTGTCGTCCCAGTTGGGTCCAGTGAGTGTCTCTTTTTCCTTTAAAATCCTTTTGTCGATCTTACCTGGTAAATTACGTTTTCCATAAATATCACGAAAGGCTCTAGACAAAGTGCATGCATCAAGTTGCAAATTTTAAAGCGCCGCTATATCTCCCGGCATATGAAAACAGAAGCGCGGGGGGTGGGGGTAAATTTCCTTGGACGTGCTATAAATCAAACACGAGACAGTTAATTAAACAAGGGTGAGCAAGCAAGATACTTTTATTCAGAACGGAAGCTAGCCTGCGAAGCGCAGACTTATTTCCGGTCGTCTCTTCTATATAACAGAGGAAGAGATGAAGCGACGAGCGGAAATACGTCTACGCTTCGCAGGCTGAAGCCTTTTTTGTCACAAAAAGTCTTTTCAAGTGTTGTCGTGGCAGAAGCTACAGCGTGACATGCCTACATACACCGGAACTATAAACTACAACTATAAACGTTTTTTCGAAATTTTAACAGGAAAATTAATCCAAATAAAAAGTGACCATTCATCTCGCGCTATTTTCTTAAAATGTTTTAAGTGCTCGTATTTTTCCACTTTTACTGATGACAAGATTGAAACTCAATGTCTAAATTTTAGCTGTTCCAGAAACTATGTATAAAATTCGATTTGGGGGGGGGGGGGGGTTGAAGTAAGAGTCACATTTATAATCTTTATGTATTTCATTTGCATTAGCTATTTGTGTAAAGTGTCGCACAGAGCATTACAGAGTACGCCACCACGTAGAAGACTCTGAAAGAGGAAGGGGCGATCAGCAGGTTGTGTGTTTGCTTTCTTTAGTCACACAATTTAGACTAGGCATCTGAAACACTTAACAACGGGTTTAAATATTTAAAAACCTATCCAAGACTGTAAAAGAAAACAAAAGAAGAACAACCGAAAAACCGTGAAAGAATCGTGGATGGGAAAACTCGGGGAGGGGGGAGGGAATTTGTAAAAAATATCATTCGCTGAGAAGCTAGGAACTGATATCGAATAAGTGATAGATAGCATTGCCAACGTTAATGCCTCTTTTTTCAGTTTGAAAATAGATGGAGTTAGTTAAACTGGCTATCCTCACCCTAAAGTTTTTTTAGCGACCCGCAAGCTTGATGCAGTCCGACCAGTACCACTCTACAACGGCCACTTTTTGAGGGGCGTTGTAGAGAGTGGCCTTTATGGGGGAGGGGGGAGGATGTAATGTGACACCAAGATTTTTATCTTGGAGGGAGGGGAAAACACTTTTACTTTCATAAATGCTTGCTCTAACATATTAATACGTAACAAATCTATCAATTTAAAAAACAAATTGTTAAAAAAAATTATAACAAATAAAGCGATTAAGGTATAGTGAGTACATCAGTTTTGTATAGATCGCTTTCAGTTGAAACTTCTATTTGCGTAGATATCATGACTAGTAAACTACAATAAAAGAGATGCGGCAAATCGACGTTTGCTGTTCGCCGTGATTCTAAATCTCTCTAATGTAAGGACGAGGGATAGGCTCTAGTACTTGGAAAAGTTTGAATGTAATAGAGAGAAGAAGCCGTTAGGTCACGTTGCCATGGTAGCAACATTTTTGGATGAGAACAAACCGAAAATTCGGTTTCAGGTTTTCATCCGTTTGCAACTTTTACTGGTTTTAACTGGTTAAGGAGTCCTGTAACTCCCTTTTCTGTGGCTCCATTCTCGGTAAAAACATAATAGAAATTAATTAAAATTATGGAAATGTAGTTTGTATCCCTTTTATCGCGTTGACAGTCTCAACTGGCTGGTGATGAAGATGTATTTGAACTGCCACAGCAGAATGAAGATCAGAGCGCTCTGGTAACATCTAGTGCAGAACAAGAGGTGGTTTCATCATCATCACAATCATCCCAACAAAGTATCCCAGAAGAAGAAATCAGTATCTGCTCCGACGAAGTAGAGGAACAGCAACAGAGAAGGCAGCTACTGAACAATACCATAAGCAGTTTATCTGGAGGAAGAATTTCACCCACTCTGTCAACTTTGAATACGTCTTGGGATTATGATGAGTGGATCTCTTTTGCTCAGTCTTCCGTTCACTGGTCAACGAACCGGCATGACAATTCTGCGTTACGACTTTTCAGAGACACAGTCCGGAAAAGACATCTGTGACCGTAAAACCGCTCCTATGAAGGCACACATACGACGATGGGTCAATGAAAAACATAATGTCATCACTGCGAAAGACATGAAGACAGCGCTAGAGTCACATGGAGGAGTAAAAGGAGTCAGGGCGGCAGTTGTCCAAGTGGACACTAATAAAGAAATTACCGCCAACAAGATACCTTAACAACTTTTCGTTTGAGGGAAACAAAATACGCGCTTGGCGTGCATTTAGCGTTGGAACCGGCAGATTCTTATCATACAGTCAGCTTGAAGTTGTACCACAGGAAGAAACTGGATTGAAAGTCCTAAAGGAGTGGGGTTCACGCAGCAACAATCTTGGCTCAGTTAGCCATGCTTCCAGTCCACGAGGAGAAATATTCTCAGCCAGTGAAAGTACATGCGTGCTAACGTTCAAGACTCGAGAGGAAGCGGAAGCTCACATGGACGCAGGGAAGCATGTGCGTGCGTCAGATCTAGATTGTGAGTCTGTGTACGATGCGGCACGAAGTGGGCTGACGGAGTCGGAGAAATGCATGTGGCTAGCGGAAATAGACAGCGAATTGCATTTGAAGAAGCCGGGCCTTCCAGTGCTAGAGAACTCCGTAATAAAGGGTGGGCGCTTAAATCAGCAACAAGATGGAAGAGAAGGTGAAAGCCTTTCTTGTTCAGAGGTTTAACCAAGGAGTAGCGTCAGGGTAAAAGGCTGATCCAATTCACGTGGCTAGAGAGATGAAGAGTATTAGAGATAGCAGTGGAAAGTTACAATTCAAACCAGACGAATGGAGAACCGCTCAACAAATTAGTAACTTTTTCGCAAGGATGTCAGCGCTGCAACGCCAAAGACAAGCTGATGAAATAGAGAGCCAGGAAGAGGAACAAGAACTTCTTGGAAAGCTCAGTTCCCTGAAGTTAGCACAGCTGAGGGAAGTATGCAGAGCATTAAGTCTGCAAACAAATGGTAACAACTCAAGAAAACGTACTTTTACTGAACCACTTGATGCCTACGCTAAGTTGTGCTCATGTCGGAAATAACTGAATTTTGCACTACGTATTCTTCTTTCGCATTTTATAAAATACATTGTTGGGTTTTGTCAGTAGTGATCGATGTAATAAATACCCTGCGAGCAGAGGCTACATTTTCGCTTTGGGAGCTGTCGTGCGAAAAGTAGCCTCTACCGACAACCGTTCAATTTTCTGTCGTGCAGGCGGGAAATTCGTCACGCCATTCGCAAGCAAAATTAATTGTCACCTCTGTCGTCAAATGGTGCTAGTTTCGTGGGAATAAAAAATTGCGACAACTCTGATCTGCTAAGCAAGACTCACGCAATGCTCGAAACCGGTCTAGAACAGGAAAAAACTCGTTTTTTAAATTTATTCGTCCAGATTTCTGGACGGATTTGAACGGTTGTCGGTAGAGGCTACTTTTCGTACGACAGCTCACACAGCGAACAATGTAGCATCTCCTCGCAGGGTATCTAACAAACTTTGCATACAAAGCAAAAACTTTGAGACTTTCTGTTGCATGTGATACAAAAGTGGTGATGATTTTATCACTAGATAGGACCGCACATACATCCTCCTGCTGGCTAACTCGTATAGGCCAGACAATAATTATCGAAGCACCAAGTAACTGAGACCTTTGGGTGCATAATGGCAGTCTTGTATAACCCCTACGTTAAGGCAATAGTATTTTATAGTTATTTTCGCTTTATTTAAACCCAAGTGGAATATAAAGTATTCATATAAAATGAATTAGTACCTTTATAATGCAATATTGCTGCTATTTAAACTTCAGCGAGCAGTTAGCCGTAAGAGCGATCTTTGACATTTTCCAACAAAATTCGCGTGAAAAGAGTTTCTTGTGCCGATCAATAAACTTTTGTTTTTTATTTAGGAGGGTATAGACTGTTCAAATCTGTAATTAAATAAAAAATAAACAGCCGCACTTTCAAGAAAACGCACTTCGAAAATCGCCGAAATTCGTTGTCCCGTAACAGTCACGCAACATACCCGGATTACAAACCTTGGTCAAAATTACTGTTAAACTAAAAATATGATTTTAAGCACCCAAACGTTTATTATTAGGTTATTTAGCATCAGAAAGAAATCCATGCACTAATTCCTTAAGGGAAAATTGTTTTAGACCAGAGAAATTGGCATTGTTTTTGGTGGTTTTTAGGGCTTCCCTTGGCTAAAAACTAGGGGGGTGGTCAATCTCGTGAGTGAAACGCCGGGAAATCTTGTTAATGTCACCAAAGTTAATCTTATCAGCTGGGTTTTAAATGGTGAAAAAATAAAGGAAATCGGCTGACCCCAATCTTTTGGCACCGCCCGGTTTTCTCTGACAATGACTCTTAACTCGCGTGAAAAAATCCACGATAAATATGAAATATGGCCGAGTTCTTCGAAACTGGCCTATAGACCGTTTCCGCATTCCTTTGAACAAAGGGACTTACTCGAGGCTCGCAATGACAAAATAAAACATTATCTGCATAAAAACTATCGATCAACCATACTATGCATTGAATATACGTTTTAATTTTAACTGTGTGTGCCCACAAGTAAGGAATGCAAGAAAGGTTCCGCTATTACACCAAATACACCTTTTGCTGTTCATTGCGAGAAAATACGCAATCACTTGCGTGAAACGGCGACCAATAGTACGAAAACACATTCATTAGCGCATAAATCAGATTAAATTTTGCATTTTAATCAACATTCAATAACACTTTTGGGCATTCATATGCGTCATTCGGCATACAAAAGAGAAAAATAAACTTTCATTAACGCCAACGTCATTAACACCATCTTGAAAGTCAATAGGGACAACAGACAAACATTGAAGTACAAACACTATTGATTACAGTTTGTGTGACACTGTTTGCAATTCAATAGCATTCCTGGACAACCTTAGGATGGATAAGACAAACATTAGTGTGCCTGTACAATCAACTGAGTGTTCTTTACATTTAATATATATGTATATATAAACGATTCTTTTGTTTCACTCATTACAAATCTGAATAAAAAATATATTGTTAGTAAACAGTGATACAGTGATGTCTCCTATAGTATTCAAATTTGACGTCAGGTAACCGCCAGCTCGATCTTAAAAAAAAAATTATAGTGTGGAGATTATTCTGGTGATATGTAAATATTCTTATAATGTACCGTACACATACCCCTTCCTGTTTAACCATTATTGTTGGCAATCCGTTCTTAGAGAATGCGTTCTGTGAGTAATGCATTACACTGTGGTAATCGTAAGGGGTTCCAAGCGAATCAATTAGTGAATTGCTGAATTTTAAAAAGTTGTGTTCTTGCTCTGAAAAAAGAACGTTTCAATCACAATCTATTGAGCAAGCTTTTAAAAAAAATTAAGTAAAATGAAAAATAAATAAATTATACATGAATAAAGACCGTATGTTAGAATTGGTAGGAGTACGTAGTACACTTTTTAAGCTGTCAAAGTACACTTGCTTTTCCGTACTCTTATTTTGATTAATTCTATTGACAACAGTTCCTTTTCAACTTTGGGCGATAATTTGAATTCCCTACTAACAGATAATTCGGCGGGAGGGAAGAAAAGAGACCTCTGCCATTGGCCGAAACAGACTATGATGAAGGCGCCGTCCACTCTCGTGCCTGGTTCTTTGCACAAAACGCATGCTCCTTGTATTGCTTACTGACCGTTTCTAGACAGTTTCTTTTCCTTCCTCCGGGCCAAGTACCAGGGATAAAAGGACCTCTGCTAGCAAGGAATAATTTGAACACAAACTAGTATTGAACAAGAGGCTGATGTCCACCTTGTTTTGATACAGAATTTTTTTTCTTATGGACACAATGCTAATAATACCATCTAGCATAAGAACATGATTTACATAATAAAGCAGCAAGTTGTCGACATTAATCTGCTGTGAAATTGGTATTTCCTTACCTACATGTACCAGTGTACTGGTACTACGCGGAATTATATCAATAATAATTTTCACGACTATCATTTTCATCTCCACTATCGTCATCATCATCATCATCATCATCATCGTCATCGTCATCGTCATCGTCATCACCATCATTATCATCATCATCATCGTCATCGTCATTGTCATCGTTATCGTCATCATCATCGTCATCGTCGTCATCATCATCATCATCATCGTCTTCATTATCATCATCGTCATCATCATCATCGTCATCGTCATCGTCATCGTTATCTTCATCATCATCATCATCGCCATCATTAGCGTGGCGGTCGTGTCCTTACGACTATTTCGTCTGAAGAATAGGCGAGTTTCGTATTCCCCGGCGGCATAGGACGAGTGCTTGTTTTTACTCGAAAGTGAGGCTAATGGCTAATGCGGGTCACTTCTCACCAAGAAAACAAACAAACATGAGGAATCTGCGGCTGAGTTGCCGAAAAAAAGGACAATTTGAAACGTTGAAAGGTTTTGGAGGTGACAAAACTTGTTTACAGGTTTGAGCATTCATTGTTTCAAACAGCAAAAGGAAAATCAGCTCATTATCACTAAGAAGAACAAACGAGCCTAAGCAGAATTTGACCGAAATAGTGGTCGGTGAATGAGTTCAATAAAAATGCGAAGATGGTTTCAAAATCCTTAAACAAGGTAATACCCTGTAGCCAGGGGGGAGATAGCTCTATTGTTTTCCATCTAAGTTTCTTGACCCACTCCGCATGCCAGTATGATGTCACATAGTAACGGGCCAGAACCTCGGGTCGCTTGTGCAAATTAGCAAGGGATACGACAGTTGTTTGGACGAGCGAGGTCGAGGAAAAGCTAAGAAGCTAGCAAATAACGCTATATATCGCTTACTTTATCGAATGTGTGTGAACTTTGATGTTGCTATAATCTGCTTGTGTAAACCGTTTTGATATTTTGTGTCCGTGATTGTATAATTTTGTTAATTTGTTTTGCGGGCCGTGTTGCGGATGGCCATCGATTCACGGGACTGCCAAGGTCATCAAAACTTAAATCTTTTTTTTCCCTAATACAGGCAAGGTCTAGTCTCCAGAATGTCACAGATCACACATGTTTATATTTCATCTATTCTTCTGCTAATTAAACGGGCCTAACTTCATATCATTCCTTTCGAGTGTGGGCCTCTGTTGATCTTCTACTTCTCCACCAAATTCAGTAAAACTAGTTCGACCGATCATCTACATCGAGTGGGCCCGTTGAACCCGAAATAACGCGAAATAGCTCTGAAATACGCGCTTAAGCTAATTTTCCTCAAATGTATATTTGAATTCATGATAAATACAGCTCCACCAGCTTCAAACAGCGTCTATGGCAGCGAAAAATTGTTTTGAAATGACAAAATTAATTTTTCAAATCATGTGTGTCACTGTGGTGCAGTGGTCAAGGAGTTGCTTGCACGTGCAGATAAACCGGGTCGACTCCTGGCGACGTTGTTTTCTGTTTCTTTGTACCAGTTTTTTTTTTCTCTTTGGTCTCTTTTTTAACACTATTTTTCTTGAAAGCTTAAAGTACATATTGATCCAAGTGCATGACCAGCAGGTTCAGCAGTAAGAATAAAGAAAAAAAAGGCCAAAAGGAAAATAGTGTTAACAAAAAAAAGAAGGTACAAGGAAACAGAAAACAGCGTTGCCGGGAGTCGAACCCGGTTTATCTGCACGTGCAAGCAGCTACTTAACCACTGCACCACAGTGAAACACATGATTTGAAAAATTCAATGTCTGGAGTTTAATTTTGGAAAAGAGATTTCAAAAGCTCTTGATCTGCATACTGGCCCGGCTTACGACCAGAAAAAAACCATAAGCTGTCAAGACATGTCCCTCCTCTCAAAAAGCTATTTTTTTTTTCAACGTTAGTTGACATCATGACAAACAACACACAGTACACCAGTGACCTACTGGCGAGATTTAAACTTGCCTTCTGTTCATCTTCTTAATCCTCAATATTATTGCCTTAAGATCTCCACTGGGTTTGCCACAAAAAAAATAATTAAACGAAACCTTTTATTGGTTTTCGGGATTAATTACAGAATTACAGGTGTATGCCCAATGCAGTATTAAAATGCGGTAGTGCAGCAAGATTCAGTACTCAGTCTCTCACAAATGCCTGTCATTTGGCTTCCTCTTTCAACGCTACAGCTAAGCGAACTTTGAGAGGAATGATATGGGGTTCCACTAGCTCTGAAGAGCTGAAAATACGCACAATGTAAAGTATAATACATCCTTTGACGAACCTCCTATTGCTGTGCCTAAACTCTTTAATCTTGCCGTGTACTGGCCCTCAAAAGTGTGACCAGTCGTTACGATTGCCAGTAATAATTTACTCGACGATAGAAAGGAATCTTTAAAATTCATGGCAACACTGGACAATTCATTCCCAAAAAGTACTTAAGTCTAGTTTTCTATGACAATGGAAATCTTAAAATCTCCAAATCCAAGAAATTGGGAACAGTATTTCCGTAATAAAATCGATATTTTTATCCGTCTCTTCGATGAACACTTTACTTGCCATTTTGAAAGTCACTGACGCGAGACGTGACGTCATACTGGGAGGCGGACTGTACCACAGATTTCCTTGGAGACACCTCCCCCCCACCCCTGCCTGTAGCCATTTTAATGTCATTTTCTGCCATGGTTAAAACTTCTTTAAGCCATACCTTCCATTGGAGTGTACGTACTTGTCGTGGCATTAACCCCCCCCCCCCCCCCACCCCCTTGTACTTCCGAGGGCTAAGTATTATATGACCAGCTTTTCCCACAATTTTGTTGGTCACAAGAGATATCCCTTTGGCTTTCTGGTAAGGTTAAGGATTTGAAATCTTACTATGTTAAAGATTTCTATCATTTTCCAGCGACTCAGCTGCAAATTACCTAAAGTATGTTTGCTTTTGTTTCTGCAAAGAGGTTGAGCGAAAATTCCCGCTGCACGCGAGAAAAACCTCTGGTACCCAGGGTAGTGCTTACCAGGTAGTATGTTGTCTTTCAAAATGGTGACATATTGGTCTCGGTCAGGACGAGATTGTTCGTGGTAAAAACCCATAGCGTGTCCTGCAAAGAAGGATATATATTATTTTACAAATTCACCTCGAGAGATGATTCCTACATCCCAAACGCCAGTGCGCATCAAAATTTAGATTTTTGCCGCTGCGCTGATTGTATATTAAACACTGTGACAGAATCTGATTGGCTGTTAGAAACAGCAAAAGAAGGAGGAGCTAAATAGATCTTAAGCTTGTATGTTTTGTTTCCCAATACAGGTCTTGCGAAAATACACTAGAGAGCTGTTTCTTTCAAATGTTGATTAACTTTAACCTGCGTAGCAAGCGTTTCCGTCAGGTTTCGAAGCAAAGAAAGACCGAGGAAGGGGATTTTCTTCCCCACTCTTTTACTTGCGCCATTTATGGCGCGGTCTTTGACTCTCGTTCCTCGTTCTTTGCTCCTAAACCGCACAGAAACGCTTGCTACGCAGGCTAGATGAACTTGGGTGCATATCTAAGCATAATTTATGAAAAGACAAAGGGTCAAGCTTTGGACCTCTATTGGGAAAAAAAAAAACAAAACATACAAGCTAAATAGGTCTATTTCTTTGGCGGCTGTCTTGAAAATCATCCAAAACGATCAGACATCACAGTACAGGAATGAGAATTTAGCCGTTACATTTAGCTTGTTTTGTCGTTTGTGTTGGAAAAATTTCCTTAAATTATCTGTATGTGTATATGCTTTTTTTTTTGTTCCAATGGCCACGTGAGTGAAAACGCTCTATATGTCTGTTCTGGATTCCCTCGAAAGCATGAAAAGATCCACTTGAGCACTTTACGGCCGTGAATATATTTTTCTGTTGTTAATAGGTACTTAAGCATACAGTTTAATCAAAAAAGGTTACGTTCCTTTAGCAATTGGACATTGGCAATTGGGAATTTGGCATTTGGGTATACAGAACAATGTAATTATCTGCTTGAGTGATCACCCACAAAAGCTTATTAGTGGGTAATTCTATGTGCTTAAAGCAACCTTTATTGAATTAGGCAATCCTATAATGCTGCTGCTTTACCCGAAAGTGATTAAAAATAATAACCGGATAATTACCGATTTCGTGAGCGACAATGCCCCTATACCAGCAACCAAAACCCAGAGTAACGTCCTGACGTGATCCTATTTTTCCAACCCAAGATGAACAGCTGAATAAAAATATGATGTAAAATTATAATCATGGTAAGAAATTGGTATTATACTCCAATCATGATCATCTACAAGTCAAATGTATTTTATATATATATATATATATATAAAGAAATAGTGAAGCAAGCAAAATAGAAGGCAAGAAAGAAAAAAGAAAAAAGAAAAAAGGAATTAAAAGAACAAAAGGGAATAAAAATAATTCAATTGTTATTATTATTACTAAAAACTGTTTTCAGATAATCTTACAGTGTCTGAAATTTAGAAAACATAACAGACAAAAAACCTTTCTTATCCCGAGCCAAATTTAAAATAGGCGTAATCCGTCTCAGTTGTTCGTTTTCGAAAGCGAATGCATGTCTTGCGGCGCCATTCATCCATTCCCGCCAAAACGGATGCCATTGCTTTAGGAAGGTTAGCTAAAGGAAAAGTGGTATTAAAAAATAATTATAGTTTAGTATTATCGCAGAAAAAATATCATTGCTTGGTTGGTTATCGTGGCACTTAGATGATGTAATGGCGTTAAATTATTAAAAAGGCCTACCTAGTGTTGGTGAAATTTCGTAGATCAAAACTCCGCCAGGCCAGAGTGGACTTCTAATTGAAGCTCCTTGTTTGTTAGATGCAGAAACGTCCAGTCCCATCATAGCATAGCCACGCTGCAAAGGCTTAAGAAGCATGTCTCCCTCAAATAAATTGGGATCTTCAATGTCACGATTTTCTGCAAATGTACCATTTATGCATTTAAAAGTCGCAAATAACTAGAAAAGAAGCTAGCAAAGTGGAAGTCGCGTATGAGTCGCAGTTATTTTGAATTTGACGAACTGGGCAGTGCGAAATTAAAGGTAAAAAAACATGCTAACACTGTAGGCAGATAATCTTCGGCTGGTAATATTAATGGTTGGTGTAGGAGTATTGCATACAAATGCTCAAAAGTTGTCCTGCTGTTAAAAGGGAACCTAAGAACCACGACGAAGTTTACGACGACGACGTCTGTTGACTGGGAAACGACTGGAACGAGAACGTCAGTTTCGGAGGGAAAAAGAAAACTTAGATATGTTCAGTCGGTCGGTAGGTCGACGACGACGACACTGAATGTAAACACAAATGTAAAACTGTGATGTTCATTCGCAAGAAAGTTTTCGCAATGGCGTCTTTTACATGAAAAACAAAGCAAGATCTTATTTTTTTAAGCCCTACGTCTAATTCCATCGACGATGAAGACTTTTTGGTGTTGTCTGACCTTTTTGAGTGGAAAAACACCCGCTTTCCGTACGAAAATTATCCAACTTTCAACCTGAATGAGATGACCGATTCTGAGTGTCTGTCAGAGTTCAGATTTGGACAACGAGACATTCTGATGTGATAGCTGTTTTCCATGTAAAGTTTATTTCCTCTATATTAAAGATGTATGATTTTCCTTACCTAAATACGTACAAATAAATTTATCACTTACGAGTTCGCTCGCTCGGCGGATTTGCGAGGACTGAGAAAATGCAAAGGACTTCAAAAATCGCTTAAAACAGTGGATTTATATACCTGCCGAAACTTGTAGATTGCAGGACGACGTGATTCTACTTTGTTTGACGTCGTCGACGACACCACGACGACGAATTATACTGGTCGTGCTTGCGCAGTACACTGTAACTCACTTCCGGTCGTCGTCGACATAGTCGTCGTCGTGGTTCTTAAGCTCCCTAAAACCTCCACTGGGTGAACGTTAATATTAACCGATAAATATAATAAATCAATTAAATCGAGAAGTAAAACTTTTGGTTACCATCAGGATTAATTGGTGCGCTGAACACGGTTTTAATCATCAAAAGAATGGCCAAAACCTTCATAGTGGTTCTCAATGTATATGACGGTGAACTAAATTGAAAGATAAACCTTTATTAAACGGTTGTACAAGCAATAAAAGCAATATTAAGCCAGTGAATAACTCAGTACTAACACTTTGTTAGATAAAGGGGAAACACTAAGTCAGCTGAAGCCAGGTGATCTGTGACGTCCTTGCGGGGGCCTGGGGAAAGAAATTTTAATGGCGTATCCCATAAACCAACGCGCGAACCAATTCAATTCAATCTGTTCCCGTCAGCTTTGGTTTATGGGATACGGCATTAAAATTTCTTTCCCCAGGCCCCCGCAGTGACGTCACAGATCACCTGGAGCTGAACTGCATTTAACCCATTTTGGTGGCGTCAGCAATTGTGACGTCAAATTTTAAAGTTTTGCGTTAAACAAAAACTTAACATCTTTGGTCAACAATCATTACGTAGTCTATCTAGCAAGTTTGGTCAACAAATGAAAAGAAATGTAAAAGATACGTAAATTTAGCTTTAGTAAGACATTAATGAGGAATGGTTTGGTCCCACATACATGATTCGATTCACAGTATTCTGGGATAAAAAAATAAGTGAATTCTATATATTTCATTTGCTTTGTCACTCATTGCATTCTCCCATGTCCATAAATCTCCATAAAATAAAATACTCCGATGTATGTAGTGTTTAGGGGTTTAAAAACTCGTCGTAAAGTTATTTGAACCAAATATTCTGCTCGTTTCACAGTTATTAGTTTGTTCTAAACTCTATGTTCTGGAGTGTTTTACAGGTGATATCTATTGCAAACTAAGAATGAAATCAACAGCTCTAAGGGGCTAGTGAAAAACTGAGCTAGTAAATTATGGTACCTGTACCTTTGCAAAACTTTTAAACAGGGACCTTGAGGTGGAGAGTACCCAGTATAGTCAAACTGCGAAGGAAGACCAGCGAATAATTTTTCTTTACTTGAAGAATTTTGCCAAAATAAAAGCCTTTTTATAGGTCTAAGTCGTTGATTCAGACTCTTCTCTAAAATAGAAATAAAGGAATTACAATCTCAAGAGTTCAGACACAAAATTTCATTCACCTACAAATATAATCAAATTAACATCTCATTTGATACTATAAGTGCTACTGATATAGTATTAATATCTTATTTATCGTGAGTCTCATGATATGATATTTTCATCTTATTTAAGGTGAGTGTCATTATATGGTATTAAAATAATGACCCTCGTCTGCATGCAACGCACCTGACTAATATAAGTTGTTGTCTTCTTCACTTGTCAGTCTTTCTTGTTCATTTTATTTTAAAAATATCACCTTTCTATTTTTATATGTACCTGAAGCATTTTTATATTATCTTGTTTTTATCGGCAATGTTGTTGTTAAGGTAACCTACTTTGGAAAGTAAATGAGCTAAACATGTTTTAACTGGCTGAAATTTTGCCCTGCAGATTTTTCCGTAGTGTAACCGAAAAATAACATATTAAATAGCAGTCACTGAGGGACCAAGTGTACTTAACTCCCTCTTTTGAAGCCACCTATATGTCTCCGCACCTCAAATTAAAAAGAAAAAAAATGATCATTGGCCAACTGTTCGCTCACAGTGGTAAAAAAGAGATGACAATATCCTTGCCGGGATAATCAATATCTGGATACATTTCGTCAGTGTTGCCATTTTCAAAGGCTATGAGGTAATCGTTGAAAATTGTTATTTTCAGATCAAACACTTGAGAACTAAGGGATGCAAGTCATTTCTTTCTTTCTTTTCTTTCTTATTTCTTTTATCATGATTATAGTTTCTAAAACGTCGTTGATAATCATCTAGAGAACTTCTTCTTTAAATTTAGAACAAGTTCTTGTCTTTTTGCGCTTTTTACTTTCAAGACGCAAAGATATCGTTTGCAATCAGTGTATTGAATGTGCGAAATGCATGTAAATGCCCCCACATCTCTTGGCTTTTATCAAAGCATGGTTTTCCCATACTAACACGTTTTCAATTACACAACGTGCAAGTGAACTCGCTTTCTTCTTAGCCGCTGTCTTAGTATCACAAGTTTGACAAGTAGGAAATGTTTCTTAATTAGAAAATCACAAGGATAGATATTATGTTAAAAATCAACAGAATCTCGCCGCAAAGTTCTTTTAGTCTTCGTGAAAGTTTCTGATTCTCCAACGTCGTAGAAACGTTAACAGTTTATACATGGTTAAAGTTACAATTAATACAGAAAGAGTAGCTCTGTTGAACATCACATTTTTTTAACAGTTTTTATTGAATTAAATTATAAAGACAAGTTTAACAATCATACAAGAATAAACATTAATTAAATAAATTAAATTATACAATTCCACTTAAATAAATACTAATACTGGTTCGCTATCACCGGTTTTGAAAACGTACCAAAACTATAGCGGCCACTTCGCGTTTTGTGGAATGCCACAGTCTTTCAGCTTTCATGGCTGCTCTGTTTCCATCGTAAACAACAACTACATGCGGTTGACTAAAAATCGAAAAACTGTTGAAAACTTGGCCCAATTATCAATCGCCGACTTAATTTAGTTCACTTGAGCTTTCCCTGCAGTTCATAAAAGTATTGTGGGTCATTGCACCACTTTAAAGATTTTTTTCTTTTTTTAATGAACAGTTTTGGTTGGATTTTCACCAACTTCACATCTGAGTAAATGAATGAATTTCCACAAGCTACGCCTTTGTATCACGTGTGTTTCAAAAACGTGACAGTTACGTAAATTTATGCAAATTTGGCGCAACCGAGCGTGACGCTTTCTTTCGTTTTATTCCCAAATAAATATTTCTTCAACTTGTGTTTGCTAATTAATTATTATTATTATTTTTCGTTCAAAGCCTTGTTTTGTGACCAGCTGTATACGAGAATGATTTCAGTACTCGCCATGGTTGGCTTTTACATGTAAACAAATCATTGTTCGGCCTGCCAATCAGGTTAAAGGGAAATTCGATAAAACGCACTGCCGGTAATTCGTTGAGTTTGTTGAGGGTCCAGAACGTCTGCTAAGTAGGTTACCGCTTATTTATTTTGTGACCTTTCTCTACTACAAGTAATTAATCATATGTTTTACTTACTTACTTACCGTATTTATTCGATTAATCGCCCTGGGTGCTTATTAAATGTTTAGACCTTGAGAATGGGCGTTTATTCGAGGCTGGACGCTCATTAAATTTTCACCATTTTCAACAAGTGCAGTATGTTTATTTTGCAACAAACAATAAATGGTAATAACATGCAAAACGCGAAGATGTAATAAAGCAAGGTTTATGTAAAATACGATGAATAAAACTCCGTCTTCGGGGAAGTCTCTTCTTATTAGTACTTATTCAATAAGTGAAATCTTTGGTGCTGCCTCCTCGATGTCCGACATCAGAGGAGGGGGGAGGGGGTGGGCGCTTATTCGAGGCTGGGCGTGCGCTTATCTACTTTTTCTGCCTTTAGGAGACGCGCTTATTCGAGGTGGGCGCTAATAGGCCATTTCCGAGTTCCCCCGGGCCTCTGTATCAAAACGAGGTTAGGTGCTCAACCTTTCCTGTGGAAATGAGTTTTATTTGCATGAGAATGAAAAATCATTTCCATATCAAAGGTTGGGCACCTAACCTCGTTTTGATACAGAGACCCGGGGCAACTCGGAAATGGCCTATTCGAGGTTAGGCGCTTATTGGAATAAATACGGTATTTATTAATTTTAATTTTTTTCTACCTTACTTCATCTTTTTTTACTCAGATGGAAAAGCATCACCTCGACCTCTCAGCTTACTTATGAAAGTTTGTGTAAATAGTGATCTTCGTCCCATTTTCAGCTTAAGGTGATTCGTTGGTTTTGCAATGCTCATCCCTCACTGCGTATAGCAAATGACCCGCGGTGAAAAATAGCTTGGTTGAAACATTAAAATGAAGTCGATAGAAGAGAACGTAAAAACAATTTTCGATGTCAGTTTCTCTTCTTTGCCCAGACGAGGTTCTATGTTTTCCGATTATTAAAAAACACATAAGCGCTGAATTAATGCAAATGGTATTAGACCTCCAAGTCTTTCACGTCGAATCTTAATTAATATAATTTTATGTACTTGGAGATTTCAATGCTTTCTTCCACTTTTCACTTTCATGCCTTTTTGAAACCTGCAAACTGATTAAAGTCCTCGCTTGAAAAGTGGACGGAATATTCGATGTAGCAGCTGATCCTAAGAGAAGTCACCAATGGTACGTAACCCTAACCCCAAACAAAACTAAAACAATGGGAAGAATGACATGTCATTTTTTTCAGTGACCAATTAGGAGAGACCTTAGGATCAGCTGCTACACTACTGGAATATTCCGGTGGTGTCAACTGTGTTTTCCAATATGCCTTGTACATGTCGTCGTAATGTCTATGCGTTTACTTCAAAAATTTGAAACGTTTCAAATAAACAAAAGGAGACTATTGACTAGGATGCAGAAGTTAATTTTAAATTGTATAAATATTGAACGTACGACAATAGATATCGGTTTGTTACTAAAAGAGCGATTTAAATAAATCTATAATGATGGTAAAATGAGATCACTCAGTGCCAAATGTCTTTGGGTAACTGGCTAGTTTCATTACACTCAGGCTAATAAAACCTCCCTTAATAAAATTTATGTTCTGTTTGGTGCCAGATTTAAGCAATATATCTCAAGTATTATTAATATTAGCTAAGCTATGCACTGCAATGTTGACCAAACCGATAAAGGATAATATTGAACAAACTCTTCTGCGTTAAAATGCCTAAAATAATTCGGTCACTTATCAATCAAGATGAGATAATTTACATTGATTATTACATTGATTAGTTGTTGTTATTGTTGTTGTTGTTGTTTTTTCACCTCTTTTTACCTCTGTATGTTTATACGTATATGTCGTCAGTGCTTACTTTTGCGTGTTCTAGGTGCCAAGGAATTTGAAGGTGGCTCAAAACTCATCAAGCATGATTTGAGGAAACCTTTTCCCCTATGGAGCATTATTCTTGCATGTTTTTTGTTGGTTGTTGCCACGACAATTAAAATAAAACAAAAGCACAGCGAGTTAAACAAACATGTTCAACTTATTTTATTCACGTAATAGGTTGAACAACAATTATGCTGATAGTCAGATATGTATAAAAGAAAACAAAATAGATCGAGGCGTAATTTTGGACGGATACTGATAATAAAAAGCGATTGGGTTTAAAATTGTTAATACTAACAGAATTTGTGGAAATTAAATTACCGCCAATTGATTTAGAGAAAAAGAATAATGAAGAACATTTAGTTCTATATCATGGCACATGGGAAAGAGAATATTTATTCGGTATATTAAGTTAAACAATACATACAACTGTTCAGTAGTTGAATGATACTTTAACGCCTGAAACTCTTGAGTTTATAAATTACTTTGATTTCTATTTTTGGAGCATACGATTTTTTGAGGGGTAAAACATATAAATAGCCGTATTTGGCGAAAGGAACTATCCTAGATGAGAATTATTCTCTGATGGTCTTCCTCCGCTGTTCGAGTAAAAGGTATTATCTCTTATGAGACACCTGGTTACTTACTTAAGTTCGTTACCTACTTTTTAGCATTAAGAAAACTAACCTCATTATTCTAGAATTCTATGTAAGGAGAATATTTTCTTAACATTCGATACCCTAGATACATTCCTTTTTTCTTTTGTTATCTTGCATGTTTCAGTCCCTTCAGTGAATAGATTTTTTTTTTCCAGTTGAAAACATTGCATTGGTAGTCATGATGTTTTTGCTGTTCTTTCTTCTCTGGATATTTCAGTTGAAAATAAGTTATTCATTTATTACAAAAAATTATATAGTCAGTCTTTGTCTTTTGGATATGTAAAAACATTTTTTCGACGCTTTCACCTTGCTCTATGCTAGAGCAAGATCTGTGCTAGATCGAGTTAAGGATAGGATAAAAAATATATTGAATGTTTTCCCCATGGATAACTACACTGTTGATTATGGTTATTCGCTTGCTAAATGTGTATGGGTCTTGTCGTTGTATTTTTTGTTGTTGTTATTCTTTTTCCTGCACTGATTACTTAGTCTATTTCTTACTCTTAGGTTCACCAGTTATACACATCGAGAAACGAAATGAAGGCCTTTGCCATCCTTTTGATGATTAATACGGTATTCAATGCGCCAATCAATCCTGACGGTAATCAATAGTTTTTACTTGCTGATATAATCGATTTTTATATATCCACTTAAACGTTGAATTACTTTACGTTTTATCTGCAGAGCTTCTTGGGCAGTTTTGTTGTTGTTGTTGTATTAAATGCTCCAAAACCACTAATTGTTGAATCTGTGGATCGGATAATCTGCCTTGTACGTCCAGTGATAGCAATACCAAATAAACCTTTTTCTTTCTTTTTGGAATATTAGTTATCAATTGTCGCTGAGTCCTTCGCGTTAGGTGAACTTGAATATTATAAAAAAAACTATTTCAATAGCTGCAAAATAAACATTATTTGTACAATTTTTGTTTGCAGAAAATCGTGACATTAAAGATCCAAATTTGTTTGAAGGAGACATGATCCTAACACCTGAACAGCGTGCCTATGCCATGATGGGGCTGGACGTTTCTGCACCTAACAAGCAAGGAGCTGCAAGTAGAGGTCCACTTTGGCCTAACGGAGTCTTGATCTACGACATTTCGCCAGTACTTGGTGAGCCATTTTTTTTACAACAAAGAACTAGCTAATCAACCCTTAAACAAAAAAAAACAAACAAACGAATTTCATTGATTTCGCTCGAAACCCCTGATTTTCCTTCACATAACTTTTCTTGTAGCTAAAATTCCAACAGCAATGGCAGCCATATTGGCGGGGATGGATGAATGGAGCCGTAAGACGTGCATCCGCTTTAGAAAACGAACAACTGAGATGGACTACGCCTATTTTAAATATGGCTCGGGGTAAGATGGGTTTCCCTGTTAAAAACTGAATATTCCCTATGGTTTATGACAGGCTATTATATATTATTTTATTATTATTCTTTGAAAAATATTTCTCCGTTTCTGATTGGCTTAAATCCCATGGCAGGAGCTGGCTCCTGCCCATGGGTAATTCTTCACAACCAGCTAGCGTACACAAAATTTGGAAGACGTTTACGATAAAAAGTAAAAGGTAAAGCAACCATGATGGATTACGCGTGACAGTAATAACTGATAATTTTGAGGTCGACGAAGCTCATTTTACCCACCTCCCTCCCCTCCCTCCCCTCCCTCCCCTCCCTTCCCTTCTTTTCTCTCCTGGACTCGACCATAAGTGGTCACGTGACACCGATATCTGATTTCTTACGTTACAGAAAGATTAAGGTTACCTATTTTTCCGAGGTTGCCAAATTTTGGGAGGTTCTGATAAATTTTGACAAAGTTATGATCATTATTAGATTTTATGTAAATTAGCCTCAAGCCATGCCTTAACATGCTTGAGATTTAATTATGCTGTTTTCGGAGGATGTTAAGGAGCTTAAGCAACAGCGCTTTTGAGCGACGGATGTCAACCGGAAGTGGACTTTTAACATCATTGGGCAGTGGTTTGGTTGAAGCTTTCGGATAAATCGTCTTTATAAAAGAAAAGAAACTTCGCACTACAAATATGTTAGCGTGAAGGCATATAAAAAGGGAGAAAGCCTAACTTCCGGTTGACGTGTGTGCAATAGTCACGTCTGTTGAGTCGTTCAAACACGACTTTGCTTAAGCTCCCAAATATTCACTCGGCCTCCTCGATCTCCATAATTTTTCAAATCACCCTTAGCCTCATCCAATTATTTCTACTTCTTTCAATTATTGTTAATAAAACATTTGTTTTTCCCTATTGAAATACATTGCTTTTTCTTTCTTTCTTTATTTCTGTTTTTCTTCCTCTAAAGATAAATACAATACACCAATGATTTGTCCTGTGGATATGTGGAACGATAATCATTTACGTATTTTTATATTACGTACTAGCTGTTTATCGCCGGTGGGTAAAATAGGATCCCGTCAGGACATTATTCTTGAAGACGGGTGTTGGACCAGAGGCATTGTCGCTCACGAAATAGGTAATATAAGTTAAAACCTTGACACTCAAAGTTATTTCGTTGGTTCATTCATTCATCCATCCATTCGCCTGTCCGTCCGTTCGTCCGTCCGTCCATTTATTTATTTATGTATTCAATTAAATAATCATAATCGTATTTAGTATATATACTAAAACAATAGATAGTGTTTTTCGCACGCTCTGATTGGCTACTCAATCAGTGGATACCCTGCACTAT
Organism: Porites divaricata; assembly: GCA_038088405.1. Classification (NCBI taxonomy): domain Eukaryota; kingdom Metazoa; phylum Cnidaria; class Anthozoa; order Scleractinia; family Poritidae; genus Porites; species Porites divaricata. The sequence continues at coordinate 28,422,029 of JBBMOI010000008.1, read as the reverse complement.
TCATTGATTTACCCCCAGTTCCTCCTCCGGTTTGCTGCCTTAACAAACAAAGAAATTTCACAACTAATCAAGCAAACTCTTCCCGAAATACGCGAAGAAAATGATGAAGTTCGGTTAGTTCGCGTTGGAGGTTTAAGCAGATAAAGCTTTATATTTTTACTTGAATTTATCGATAAAACCGGTGAAAACGTTTTTTTCTTAAAAATGCAAATTAAGCTTAAGTCTTGCGTTATATTATTTAGTTGATTTGTTCATAAATAAGCTTAAAACTAGATTTAAAAATCTTTTTGACATAATGATTTTAATGCCCCTAAACTGGTTAATTTTACGCCAAGAGCATACCCCAGGTCCAAGACTGGGATACCCTTAAACTCCCCTTCCCTATCCCCAAAGACTGTACAGACGAACTGGTGTGCGTAAGAAGGTGCACAATGACGTCATAACCAAACTTTCTGACATCGATAGGTTTCTACTTTCTTTAGCAACAGAGGCGCGCTCCACTTCGCACGCTTTACGGGGCAGACGCTCTTCTAACGCTCTTCTTTTTACAGGGCATTCTTTGGGTTTTTACCACGAACAATCTCGTCCTGACAGAGATTTATACGTTTCTATTTTGTGGGATAACATATTGCCAGGTAAGTACATACTGAATTATTTAAAAGTGGTGGAGATGACAACGATGACAAAAATGACGAAGACTGACAACGACGACAATGATGATGATGATGATGACGATGGTGACGATGATGGTGGTGGTGGTGATGGTAGCATGTTATATTTAAATTCCTTTTCTTAAGTATTCATGTCAATGGTGATAAAATTGACATCAGTCACAAACGAGACGGGTGTATAGAAAGGCTGTTATCATAACTAAATTTTAAAGCAAAAAAAACAAAGAGAAAAAGAAATTAGTCGATGGAAGAGAACTTTTAATTGTCTGTTTTGCTTTGCTTTGCTTTCTTGACAAGTATTTTTGCTCAGGAAAAAGCACCAAGTAGGTATCACATGTGAAAGATTATGACATTGTAAACTTTCTTTCCATTGTAAAAAAAGCCGGTACACTAATGTTTGTATTCAAGGTACCCGCCATCTTTGCAAGCGCTTTAGTACACAGGTTGAAAAAAAGCGTTTCCGTTTCCGTTTTTGTAACGGTTACCTTACGGAAACCTGAATATCCGCAGACGGAATTGTAACTAACCGTTGCGGGGAACACGTGTATAAGTCATGTTTCAGTTTCTGCGGAGGCGCTTAAACGCATCCCTTATACTCGCGTTTCCGTCAGGTTTACTTTTGCGGAAACGCTAACTGTCGTCATGTTTCCGCGGCTCGTAAATTCAGAGGATACTCAATTATCCGTTGAGTTCCCGGAAGAGTGAGTGCGGAAACTCAGTCGGATCGGTTTATACTCTGCAGCCTTCATGTTTCCGCAGATTCTTTCTGTGGAGTATTCGCTGCATTTCCTAAATGTGGAAACTTTACTTAACTCTCCAGTTTAGAATCATATACGGTTCATTCTATCCGGTATATAAAAAAGTGGACGTTTGTCCGACCCTGGACCGTTTCATGATTCCATTTTCGCTGATACCACACAAATCAAGCAGATTCAGATTTAAGTGCCTTTTTGGTAAGTTTTAATTTAAGTAATTATCTCTCCATTTTCATATATATATGTAAATTCGTATAAGAAATATTTACGCAAAAAATAACTCTTACAATGTATTTCTATTTTCTATATCTGATACTGAAACTTTTTTATTTCAATTAATAATCCTTTCAGAATAGGCTACTTCCGAGTTCCAAAAACCGTCACTTTCAAAATGAGGCTAGGTGCACAACCTTGAAAAATGATTTCCATATCAAAGGCTGAGCACCTACCCTCGTTTTGAAACAGAGGCCTGGGGGAACTCTGAAATGGTCTATTGAGAAAATTCAACCCTTTTTCTCCTTGAAATGATTAAATTAACATAATAGTTATATAACAATTAATTAAATAACATTATTATAGTATGTATTTTAAAACTAGTATCGTGCATTTCCATTCCAAAATAACTCTAACAAGTAGTTCACAGTAAAATCACTAAATAATGTAGTAAGGTCTTACTTAGTTAAGAAAGCATAAAATCACATTAGGATGTCTAGTGGTAATTTTTATCAAATTACTGTCTTAATACATATGTCACATCATATAGTTTTTGAAGAAAACGAATAGAAACAATGAAATATATACTTTAATCTAAAAATATATTTTTACGGTATGCTACTTTCTTTAAGGTCACTAAGTAAACCTTTGCACAAATAATTATAGCAGTTTAGCCATGAATACCAGGTTTTGAAAGTGCTACTGATCATGATGATGTTGAGGTTTCTTATCAAAAAAATTTCCTGGACACACAATAACGGATGTTAACTACTCTTTGCAAACTGCTTCCCTTTTACCTATCAAATCTAGATTTAATAAAAAAAATAACTCGTGAATGTAAATTATTTTAAGGCATGTCACCACCAAGTACCAGTTAAATGCAACATTAGCGATATTTTGAAATATTTTGAAAGAAAAAAAACATTGGCAGTAAATGACAATCAAAGAAATGTTTTTAATGTGTTGCATTTACATACCTGGTACCAGTACTTGGTGGATCATACCCAAAGTTATTGTTACACCCCACACAACTGCTGATAGGCCTTCACTAGGGAGTATCAGATTAATGCTACAAAGACAATAGTGATGCAAACAAAAATCGCCATAGGCTGTAGTACACAACGTACAAGCCAACATCTCTATACATGTATCTCACTTTTTGTTGTCACTCTGCTGCAATTGGATGGCAACAACTTGGACCTGGCTATGGCATACAAGGTACTCTGTGAGAATTAGCCTGGATTCATTTTTGCACTGCATTAACCTTACACTCCCTGTTTTATTACTTTAGGATAAGCCAATGACTGTCTTGTAATTTCTGCAATTTTAATGAAAACAGTCGAGTAAAGGTTGTTATTAAGAATAAAACTATTATCACCTTTCCAAACAGATCGTGCAATTTAGTTACAGTTGATCATCACAGGGTTATCCTAACTAAAGAAGGCAATTAATATTATTAATCCATTTGGGACTTTAAGCAAATTGCTACAGCGACCTCTACTATGGTCGTGGATGCGAGTCCTGAAGAGAGTATGTCACTGTGGCCCATCAAATTTTAACCTTATGCAAGTGGCACCCAAAAAGTGACTACAGGGTTTCTCGTTCGTTTGCTTTTGCTGTTAGTAAAACACAGGGAAGACTAAATTGCTGGGGAACTAGAAGTGTCAAATACTTCCTTGATTAGTGAAAAACAATATGACAGGTTTTAAACCACTGCAAAATAGGGGAAAAGCGCATTTTTATTCTCATGTAGAAACGACTATGCCATCACATTAGGTTCTGTGGCGAAAGGTCATTTTCAAGCATGTGCCCTGCGTCACTTTACTTCCAGTTTCCAAAGTAGCAGTCACTGTAGCAATTTGTTTTAAGTCTTTATTACTGACATCCTGCCCATGAGGGAGAGTTTTTTGGTACTGGTCTGTCTGAAAGGTTTTTATCAGCCTCTGGTTACTTTTACGGCTGTTCTTTTTTGCCTTTTTGTCATACGTGCCTCATAAGAGGCATCAAGAACAGCCTTGATCTTTTTCAACCTAGATCTTTCCCAGCGTAGTGGCTTAATGTGCCTTGGTGGTGGACCCCTGCTCCCATCTTCATTGTTAGAACTTTCCTCTGAAGACATGAATTCCACAGCATTGGGCAGGTCTAGCAAAGCCTTTATTTTGGTTTGTCATCAGCAGAAAGATGCGCCTTCTCCAACACTTCAGTGCGATACATCAATTTCTGAACACCAAAAAAAGCTCATTATTTTAGTCACAGTGGCATGACTACTGTGAAAAACATTAACAATAATTATTACTTTTTCTTCAACAATAGTTTAGTCTGGCAAAAAGTCCACCTACATATTTTGAATCTTTAGAGTTTGTTCTTGCTGTCTACTCTAACATGGCTGCCACAGCCAGAGATTTTTAAAAGTCCCTGACTTTTTCCTGACAGATGTAAAATTTCCCTGACCAACTGAGTCAACAATTTCACAAATTACTCCTGACAAGGGACTCAACACACCATTCACAGCCATCCCTCACCTATTTAGTCACATGTAATGTACATGACTTGATAGTCCCTTAATATAATGTGCAAACAGTATTGATTTTTTTGAAAAACTAACATCATCTGGTTGTTCAATTAAAAGGAACAATATTCTACCAATACAGCATGATTCATGTCCAAAAACTTGAAGTCAAAATGCCTGACTTTTCCTTGACCTTGAAAAAATTTCCCTGACCTGTGGCAACCATGTCTGAGCAATTTACACCACAATCAAACCATGCATATAAATCACACACAAAAAAAACATTAAAATGTCAAAGGGGGTAGGGTATGGCACTCGTGCATTCTATAACAATCATATGTATGCACTAGACAAACATGCAAAACATGTGTTGTGTTCTAAAAAAAATGAAAGAGCCTAGTGCCCTTAACATGAGAACCCAGGGTGACCAGGATGAATGTGCTTCAAAAAACTAATGTGCCAGGGCCCACCAGGAGATGACAAAGCACAGCCCTGTTAGTAGTACACTGCATGCAAGGAATATTTGCATTGCAAGCATTAACAAAATAATGAACATCTTGTCATGTATTTTACCTACCCTTTTCGCTCTCAATCGGTGCCTAGCCAGAACTCTGTGTTCTTCAAGTTTGCCATTTTTCTGCCTCACCACGTCATCGTGGTTCTTCTAAAGTACTGAAAAATGGCCCCTAGCAAAAAGAAAGCATGTTAAATGTGCAGGTGTGGACAAGGAATTAGGAGTGTTTCGTGGTGTTGCTAAAAGTATTATTGGTTTGCTCTTGTTTTTTGGTATGGGAATTTTTTGTATTGTTTCATTAGATGATTGCACCTGTCCACAACACCTAGCAACTGCCAGATTCAAGGAACTTAGGAAAATGCAAGACTTACCTTTTATCTCTGCTTTGGGCAATTTCTTTTTTCCAAAATTTCCCCTGACTTTGTTTACCAAAATAGCTTCAACGTTTCTGTTCTCCTCATCAACATACCTCAAAACAAAACAAAAACAAAAACAAAAAACATGTCAGATAATTCTAAATATGTATTTCAAATAATATGTATTTTGTAACAACCTTAGGTTCTGAAAAAACTTACTGAGCTTAATGAGGCAGTTTTCTGGTAGTGCATGACAAAGACAAATATTTTTTTTAAACATAAATGAAGGTTGTTTTTGTCATCAAATAAAGCTCGTATCCAAGTGTTTGAAGTACTGTACAATAACAAATTGAAGTGAGAGGAAATGATATAACTGGATAATAGTCTTGTTGATCTTCTTGTGGCATTTAGAGAATCATTGATTGTGTTCGAAGCTAAGCGACAAATAAAAGTGTATACAAATGATATTCCTGAATAGTCTCTTCGTTTACATGTATCTTCTGGTGACTGTTGCAACATTATTGAAACATCATTGAAACAAGCACTACTTTGTCCACTCAAAGATGGATAAATAGAATTGCGACTTCCCACTCAAAGATGGGCGTCTTACTTGTGTCAATGAAGGTTGCCTTGTCATCAAATAAAGTTGTTATCCTTGTGTTCGAAGCTTAGCGACAAATTGAAGTGTAAGGAAATTATATTCTTGACTAAGATTCTTGTTTATATCCTGGTGACTGTTGCAACATTTGAAATATCATTGACACAAGCACTACTTTGTCCACTCAAAGATGGATAAATAGAATTGCGACTTCCCACTCAAAGATGGGCGTCTTACTTGTGTCAATGAAGGTTGCTTTGTCATCAAATAAAGTTGTTATCCTTGTGTTTGAAGCTTAACAACAAATTGAAGTGTAAGGAAATTATATTCCTGAAAAATCTTCTTGTTTATCTCCTGGTGACTTTTGCAACATTTGAAATATCATTGACACAAGCACTACTTTGTCCACTCAGAGATGGATAAATAGAATTGCGACTTCCCACTCAAAGATGGGCGTCTTACTTGTGTCAATGAAGGTTGCCTTGTCATCAAATAAAGTTGTTATCCTTGTGTTCGAAGCTTAGCGACAAATTGAAGTGTAAGGAAATTATATTCTTGACTAAAATTCTTGTTTATACCCTGGTGACTGTTGCAACATTTGAAATATCATTGACACAAGCACTACTTTGTCCACTCAAAGATGGATAAATAGAATTGCGACTTCCCACTCAAAGATGGGCGTCTTACTTGTGTCAATGAAGGTTGCCTTGTCATCAAATAAAGCTGTTATCCTTGTGTTTGAAGCTTAACAACAAATTGAAGTGTAAGGAAATTATATTCCTGAAAAATCTTCTTGTTTATCTCCTGGTGACTTTTGCAACATTTGAAATATCATTGACACAAGCACTACTTTGTCCACTCAAAGATGGATAAATAGAATTGCGACTTCCCACTCAAAGATGGGCGTCTTACTTGTGTCAATGAAGGTTGCCTTGTCATCAAATAAAGTTGTTATCCTTGTGTTCGAAGCTTAGCGACAAATTGAAGTGTAAGGAAATTATATTCTTGACTAAAATTCTTGTTTATATCCTGGTGACTGTTGCAACATTTGAAATATCATTGACACAAGCACTACTTTGTCCACTCAAAGATGGATAAATAGAATTGCGACTTCCCACTCAAAGATGGGCGTCTTACTTGTGTCAATGAAGGTTGCCTTGTCATCAAATAAAGTTGTTATCCTTGTGTTCGAAGCTTAGCGACAAATTGAAGTGTAAGGAAATTATATTCTTGACTAAAATTCTTGTTTATATCCTGGTGACTGTTGCAACATTTGAAATATCATTGACACAAGCACTACTTTGTCCACTCAAAGATGGATAAATAGAATTGCGACTTCCCACTCAAAGATGGGCGTCTTACTTGTGTCAATGAAGGTTGCCTTGTCATCAAATAAAGTTGTTATCCTTGTGTTCGAAGCTTAGCGACAAATTGAAGTGTAAGGAAATTATATTCTTGACTAAAATTCTTGTTTATATTCTGGTGACTGTTGCAACATTTGAAATATTATTGACACAAGCACTACTTTGTCCACTCAAAGATGGATAAATAGAATTGCGACTTCCCACTCAAAGATCATGGCGTCTTACTTGTGTCAATGAAGGTTGCCTTGTCATCAAATAAAGCTGTTATCCTTGTGTTTGAAGCTTAACAACAAATTGAAGTGTAAGGAAATTATATTCCTGAAAAATCTTCTTGTTTATCTCCTGGTGACTTTTGCAACATTTGAAATATCATTGACACAAGCACTACTTTGTCCACTCAAAGATGGATAAATAGAATTGCGACTTCCCACTCAAAGATGGGCGTCTTACTTGTGTCAATGAAGGTTGCTCTGTCATCAAATAAAGCTGTAATTCTTGTGTTCAAAGCGTAACTTGACAAATTGGAGTGTAAGGAAATGATATCCCTTTATAATCTTGTGACTTTTAGAACCTTTCTGCACCATCATATTAAACTTGTTATTGTGCACGTACACAAAGAGAAAAGGTTCCGTCTCATAACAAGCACTACATTTATTTTAATTTTGAACAATTCCCATCGGTCCCTGCAAATTGCATATGTCGGTTTGAATCTAGTAAGGAAATGCACATTGTATGCAAAAAATTAATATGAACATTAAATATTAGTTTTGTACAGGTTTATCCTTGTGATAAACATCTACAGTCTCAGAAATTGGAGTGGAAATGTTTTGTACATTTCAGTGTCAAGGAATTTTTCTATAATATTTTTCTGTCATTGCTATTCGATTCCGTACTCCGTTCCGTGTTTCCGTTTCCTCATTCGACATTCATTATTTTACGGCTGCCATCTTTGCCATTAAAATGAGCATTTATTTTAATAGTATACAGAAAAATTTTTTTTCGGTGAAGCAGCAACTATGTCTTTATTGTAAAAGAAATCAGACAAAGGCGTGCTTTACGGGCATATGTTATCAAAGAAACTACGGGCAACATACAAAGCAAAGATCTGTAGGAAGCAACTCGCTGTCGCATGAAACTCACATGTGAAACGATTTTTATGATCGACATGGATGAAATGCTCCCAAAGCTATTACATAGACTTAAATATGTTTCTATACATTTAAACAGGATTCAGAATGTACTTACGAAACAACAAGGATCCACAGTTTAAAACAGGCGTTCTTTCTTCTCAATGGTTGTTGTGCATTCGACTCGCCAAGAGTGAACACTGAACTCCTTCATCACCACTTCCATGGGATTTGGCGTTTCATTTAAATAGTTTTTCGAACTATTTTTCCTCCCTGCAGTCTATCTCCGCAATCTATCACACTTTCCTCGCTCATCTTCACAAAAAAAACGGCCCTGCATGCACAAACCACCAAAATGGCAGGCGAACCGATAGCGAAGAATGTTCAAAAGGGCGCGCGATTCAAAATTCAACGTGAAAACGAGGCACGCATGCTCGTAAGACTCACGCCTCCAGAGCGAGGCAAAAATGCGTAGATCATTTATAATTTATTTTGCTGTTTCTAAATTGTTTCAAATTACGCTTCAATGTTTGGAGCGCTAGTAATCTTAAAAACACTTCTTTGAATCTCTTAAAAAAGGAAGACGGAGAGAATCATCTATCACTTTTCCAGTATTTACGACGTGTAGTTTAGCGCAGGCGATTACCTCTGTTCTTTCGGATATTTTAGGTCAATGCAATGATTCCTCATCTTGCCTGAAGCGTAATCAGTACAGTTAAAACAAATTTTATTATTTGAGAAACCTGGGATTAATCACGAAAACCAGCAAATTTCAGTAACAAATCCGCTTGCGGAAACGCAATGGAAACGAGCTGACACGTTTAAGTCAACGGAAGCGCTGCGGAAACACAAAACAATGCCTCCATTTTCATCTTACACGTTTCCCGCCGTAACCGTCGCGCGGAAACGCAACGGAATTTTGAACCATCAGGTTTCCGCAACATTTCCGAAATACGGAAACGCCTTATTTCACCCTGTGGTATCGATGGGATAAAATCAATATGACGTGGTATTTCAGGTTCAAAACATAAAATTTGCTAATACGAGCAATTGCATTCCAGTTTGTTTATTCTATCAAAACGAGTAGACGATTTAATAGTCATGCAAAATGTGCAGTTCGAGTTTCGACAAGATTCACGTCATCATTGTTTGCTAAGTTGTGAGGGCATCAACAGTCGCTACTACATCCAAAAAAGTGACAATGATAACTTATACCCATAATTTCCAATGATAAAAAGTTCCTCATTTTATGTTTTGAAAATAAACAAATTGACCGCAATATCTTGCATTGGCAATAGTTTCCACTTGATTGCCCCCTGAGAAAACACGTCACATGGCTTTTAACCCATCACTCTTTAAGCGCTGGCAAAAATGGCGGGTATCGTGAATAAGGTCTATTGAATTGATTCCTTCTAGTGCCACAGCCTTTTGCTAAATCAAATGTTGATCCTAGTCTATTAACCCCCTGTAACAGTTTCTTAATGTAAGCTATGAGTTAAATTAAACGTTTTTCTTTCAGATAAAAAGTTTGCCTTTTCAAAATACGGCAAATTCTATATCGACTCTCTTGGATCCCCGTACGATTACCGCAGTGTGATGCATTATGAAGCAAACGCATTCACTAAAAATGGACTGCCCACTATATTAGTGAAACAGCCAGGGGTACGTGAAGTATATTTATGTATGATCATTAAAAATAAATCGTTTTAAGATTTAAAAACTTATTTTCTGATTACAAAAATTCAAATTCAAATATCATTTGTGAAAGTGATTATAAAAGAGACATCATGACATTCCTCTGGAAATTGTAACCAATCGCCAGCTGGTGTAATAGAAAAATTTAATTTCGTCTATTAATTCATGGTCCGTCCTCTTAGTGCCTAAAATTGAAATTGCCTGTTTTCACTGCCCCAACACCATCGGAAAAACAAACAAATAAGCGAAACGGTTCGTTAGATTACGTCCAGAACCTTGGAAAGGAAAGGAGGTAAATATGCAAAGACCCTTGCCAAGATTCAGGTGGATTTAATTTTTCCTTTTGCGAGATACTCGAAGAAACGTTTTAGCTATGTATGGCGACGCCATGTTGATGCCCCTCAGAGAGGCACTAACATGCAGAAGGTCGGAAACTAATATATATCTCTTTTTTTTCTAATACAATGACTGTTAAGATAGCAAAATCCCCCAAAATAAGTCACCTTTTTAACCTAAATGACAGCTCTCTCGCTCGCCTCATTAATGCCTCGTCACGCAAAAGTTTAGAAATTTTAAGCGCACTCTGTCACAAAGCAAAGAGCCCTTTCGAATTAAAATTCTTTTAAAAAAATAATTTTTTTAGCTACATTAATACTTCATGAAAGAATAAAGAAACCACAGGATCGATATTTCTTTAATTTTTTCTTTATTAAGTCCGGAGAATACCAGCAATACAATTACCTGTGGCATTCAATTTTCGATTAGTGTTAATTTTTACAAAAAACCTACACAACTTGACGATTTCTTTAGTTCCAAAACATCATTGGTCAGCGAGATGGCTTAAGTGCTCTAGATGCAGATCAGGCAAAGAAACTCTACCGATGCGGTATGAATTTTCTTTCTTTTTTCTTCAAACATGTGCAGCAAAAAATATATGACACAACAAGGAAAAATATCCTATTTTATGTTTCCTATTCATGGAGGACGAATTCATTCGACAAAGAAATTTATGGCTTACTAAAACATAACATTTCAGTGGATGAAGTCTGGGTTTATTGGGTTAAAATTGATTTTAACAGGAAGATGCGTCCATGGTTTTGTACAACCAAAAAAAAATTAACTCCAGAGAAAGGCATTGTACTAGCTATTTGCAACAACAACAAGCTGAGGCTTACTCAATGGGAGTAAACAATTGTAGGGCAAGTGAGCAAGATATTGGCCATTGTAACTTTAAAACGATGTTATTGTAATAGTAAACGAAAAAGCTTAACCTCCGACAGGGTTCGAGCCTATGGCATCACAAAGATTTGGCAGCTACCCTTTTCAATAAACTACGAGGAGACTCGTGGACGGAAAGTTCATGCCTTGACACTCAAACAATATAGATCGTTTGAATATGACTTCACGACCGCCATGTAGGTGTTAAAAAATAATTAAACGGCGGCCAGGTTGGTTTCCAAAGCCAGTCCTTTTGTTATTGACGAATTCCTTTGTTCTGATAAATTTGTATAACTGCTCACCACATGAGGAAAAACACTCAATCTTGTTAACATATCTGCTAGGATCGGCTCAAATTATCAATTTAAGTAGAAAGAGTCTGCACATGCTTTTCTTTTTTGTAGCCTTTCCCGTAGGAGTTAACACAATGCCGCCACCAGCAACGACTGGACTTCCTATAACTAGCAGTAACCAGCGTAAGTGCTACTGTTTGTTACTGCAGTAGAAGAAGTAACGAGAAAACTGCACTAAGTATCAACGGGAAAACATTTGTTTTAAAACCGGAACTTGTTTATTGGAATTATAATCAATCATGTTTGGAATATCGGTAATGAAATATGTCCATTGGAGTGGTATCCCTTTGTGGTGGATAAACTCTGGCTGCTTTAGGGCTCAATAACCAAAGTTAACCCTATTTAGACCGGAGAAGACTTTCGAGCACCCCCCCCCCCCCCCCTCCCTCCCACCCTCGAGAAAAAGTTGAATAACTTGAGAACCATTCAGCTATGACCTAGCGACTTTTCTTAAAAAGTACATCTGGAACATTTTGGGGAAGCTCGGATTCAGATTTCCTCATTCAAAAAGTTGAATTACTTGAAAACCGTTCAACTTTGACCAACTGTGGCCACTAAAAGCTTAGCGACTTTTGGAAACATTTTACGGAAATTTGGATTCCACAAATAAATTAAGTAATAAGGCGGCATGATAACGTCAGATTACTATACGTCATTGTGTCAAGTTATACCCGAATGTTGGAAATGATGAGTACATTTGATGGGCTCCTGTTAAGTCTCACTGTAATTTCGCTCCTCTCCTCTTAGAAAACTGATGCACTGAATAACCGGAGCTAACACGAATAGCGCACAATGTAAGTATCTTCAGATTCAAAGTGAGTTGTGGATAATATAAAACTCTGGCTATCGCACAGGCGTTTGGAACGTCAGTTATTGTCAACAATTACAAAATGTAGTCCTATTAAGGGCTACACTTACCTGGACACCGCCTTTACTTCACTTCTTAATTAATGACACACGCCTTGGCCACATCATCATAATAACTATAAATTATAGTAGGCCCTAGATAACTATCAGGTAATTTTTTTGCTATTTGATAAATCTGCATATATGGGAGATAAGTATGAATGCTATAAGAGATAAGTTCGCTTCGCTGATCCATAATTAAGTGAATAAAAATGCCAAAAAGATCAATACGGTGAAACCCGGTTTAAAGCACACAAGGCATTATGAACTTGGTATTTTGGGATTCGTATTTAATTTACTTTGCGTGCGTGCACGTTTAGCACTTCGGCTTCAAACAAAACAATGATTTTATATCGATTTTGTGGCTGGCATGAGCATTATCGTCTTGAAAATCAGTTATGGCAGCAGATTTGTTATTTTAGTGTATTTCCTTTATCATCATAATTCCAGGCAGAAATAAAAAATGACTCTCTTTGTCTTTCATTTCAGGGCTATTCGGAAATATATTCACTTGGACTAAAATTTGTGACATTGTTTTTTGAGTAATGCATGTATAACTTTGCTGCAAATATGAAGCATCATGCAAATCACTTTGTTTTATAAGAATGACCCCATAGTCACTAGAGGGGAGTGGTCCGGGAAGTTATGAAAACTGGCAAAATTCTTTTGATGTACGCTAACACTAACACAAAAAGTGGACAGAGGAAAGTGCGGTTAAAATCTGTGAAACATTTTGCTTATTTGGGGTTGAAATGAATCAAAAGATCGCCTATATGTTATGAAAATATAACAAATTAAAAAGAAAGGCAAAAATGTAAAAACATGTGTACAAATTGCAAGAAAATAGCGTTAGAGTTGATAGCCCAGATTTCATCCGATTACTTCGAGTCGTTTTTACTCCCTCTGTAACGTGTTGCTACTAAAGTACTAAAGAGAAAACGATTCGAAGAAATCGGCTGAAATGCAGGCTATAGAGTTGACTGAAAACAGTACAAAAATCGAACAAAAAAGAACGAAAACAGTTCAAAAACAGGATTTGCATACCATACAGTACGTGCGAATACAAAAATACAGTACAAAAAAAAAACGTCGAAAATTACCCTGGAAAAGCAGTATTTGTTAGCCTACGAGCAAGTTCTCTTGGGGCTACCGTACCCCCGGAAGCACCAGGAGACTTTCTCGCAGGTTAAAAATTTACCAGTCAGCGAAATTTCACGAGAATGATCTCTTAGAATTCCTTAATGTTGATTTTCCTGAGAATTCCCGGGAAATTCTCAAGGAATTATTCAAACAGAAATGTTGAAATCTACATCGCCAACGAGCAAGCTCTCAATTTATGGCGAGCGAACGGCGAAGCTGCGGGAAGCGGAGGAAAGGAGATCTTGCAACTATCTCTTATAAATTTTCATTTCTGGTTCGCCCAGACGAAGTGAAATATCATTGGCTGAAAAATGACGCACGGCCAATTAATTTTGATTGATGACATTCCTGGCTGACCTGCCATATAAATTAGTTGCCGTAGGAACACGATGCTAACGGAAAACGGGAAAATTATAACTACTCCTTTCCCGAGGTTTCCAGGGTGGAAATGAAATTTTATTAGCCCGGAACCAGGATCCATAGTAAGCGGAAAAAGCGAAAAACAGGGTCAAATAGGAAGCATCCGCGAGCTGAGCCGAGCGTTGGCCTGGGGACTACTTCCCTAGAGTACCCCACGGCTTCCTTCACGCGCTGATGTTTTTTTTTCTCCCACGCCGATTTTTTCCTCCTTTTCCCCCAATGCGGAGCCTGGTTCCAGGCTAAAATTTTAATGGAGACCATTGCAGGCTCTTCCATTCTTTCCCATCCTTCGCACTTGCGTCTTCTTTCGCGTGCTACTCTCGCGTAACTTCTCGCGATTCCCCAAATGGAGAGCTTCCTCGCAGGCCGAACAACTTATGACCCAGTCACAGGCTTGCTACGACGTTGCAAAGTACATAGTGTGAGATCAATCATACAAAACAGCGAGCCTGAGCAACACCGTATAAACGAAAATCGCCATACTGAGTATGTAAATGTCTACAAATCAGTTGAGTATAATTTTGTTTTGCTTTAATGTAATTAAAAGTATATTATAAAGGAACGCTTCGCTTTTAACCTTTGCGAAATATCCGTATTTGTTCGAATAAGCGCCCAACCTCGAATTAGCGCCAACCTCGAATAAGTGCTCATCTTTAAGGCAGAAAAAGTTATCAAGCGCCCAGCCTCGATTGAGCGCCCACTCCCAACCCACTCCCTCCCAAACAAACTCAAATAAGTGATGATAAGAGACCCTCCAGAAGACGGAGTTTTCTTCAGAGTATTTTACAGAAACATTGCTTTGTTACACCTTCGTATGTCCTTCATTTGTTTTTTTTACCATACATTATTTTGTTGCAAAGTAAACATGCTACACTTGCTGAAAAAGGTGAAAATGTAATAAGCGCCCAGCCTCGAATAAGCGCCAATTCTAGGGCTTTTAAGGTGATTCCCTGGTTTTGCACTGCGCATCTCTTACTGTGCATAACAAGATGACCTCCGTAAAAAAGAGCATGTGAAGTAACATTATTAAAATGAAGTTGACCGAAGAGAAACGCTATTGTAATTTTTACTTGCGGTTGTTTCTTGCCGAGGTGAGACTCAATGTGGTGGGAATGTGCATAACGTAAGCAGTACGCGTGTTGCTGAGTTCGACTTCTTCACGGAGAACCTCGATAGTGGATGTTTAATTTGTGCTTATTCGCTTTGATTTTCATTTAAACGCTTTCTCTATCACATTGTGTCCTAAATGTGATATCTTGTTGTAAATTTTGTAAAAACGGATTTTTTAATACTTTCTTCCCACTTTCGCATACATTCTACGTTGAAGCTCGCCCCAGTCCACTCTCAGAAATCAAGGAAAATGCATTTGGTGCGCACTTTCTGCAGCTCTACCGCAAAAAAATGAGTACGGTGACCTCCATTTTTTATTTGATGATTTTTAATAAGGACAGTGCTTCCTTTCGGTGAGAAAAAAATTGGCACAAATCTATGTTCAGTTTTTTGGCAATTTTACTAAATTGTACGGATCGAGCTATCACGTGTCGAATAGCGCGTGTCCAATTTAATTCTACTTTGGAGCGTAAAGTAAAAACAAGGGCATTAAAAGGCATTTTTCTAGTACGTAAGTGGATAAACAATACATTAAAGTCAAATTCTGTGCGATACCGCATGTATCATTGAAAAAATCTCTCCTTTTTGTCTAGTGTTGGGCTGCGCGCGGTTTTTGTCAAAGGGTCCAAAATAGCCGTATTTGTCGGCATTGTGACGTCAAAACGAGCACGGTGACCCCCACTTTTTATAACCTTTTTATCAACCTGTTGACTTGTTACATCAGTGTACCAAGTTTCATCTACAATCTATGTTAGGTTTTTTTTACTAGGGAATCACCTTAATCGAATAAATACTAAAACAGTGGACATGGTGTTTTTCGCGCGCTCAGATTGGCTACCTTCCACTTTTTTGAATAATTGTTATCATGATATAAGTTTAACTATCATAGGCACAGGCCCAGACTTCAACGGCATAACTGATCATGAACAACGGTGAAGGCTATCGAATAGCAGTGTTAGCTCCTGCAATGAGTGTATCCATAATATTTGCAAACTCTTAAAATAATTATTATTTAGTATCACCGTACCCAACTAGTGGACTAATGCAAATCCTGCATTTTAATTGGCTACGCAACTCGAGTAGCGAAATTCGCCGGTTTTGAAAACCAACCAAAGCAATGACGAACGCTTCGCGTTTTGTGGAATGCCACAGTCTTTTAGCTTTCATGGCTGCTCTGTTTCCATCGTAAACAACAACTACATGCGATGAACTAAAAATCGACAAACTGTACATGTTGAAAACTTAGCCCAATTATCAATCGCCAACTTGATCTAGTTCACTTGAGTTTTCCTTGCAGTTCATAAAAGTATTGTTGGTCACTTCACTATTTTAAAGATGTTTTTATTTTCTATGAACAGTTTTGGTTGGTTTTTCACCAACTTCACAGCTGAATGAAAGAATGAATGAATTTTCACAAGCTACGCTTTTGTATCACGTGTTTTAAAAACGGGACAGTTATGTAAAATTATGCAAATTTGGCGCAACCGAGCGGGACGCTTTCTTTCATTTTATTCCCAAATAAATATTTCTTCAACTTGCATTTGCTAACTTTATTATTCCCTTTTCTGTCCGACTAATTGGGTGATACTAATTAGACCCTTCGAACCCTTCGCCCTCAAGAGCCACGGGTCTAATTGTTAAATAATCTATAACTAGCCTATATGGTCGATATGGGTGTCCCAGTTGTGGTAACTTTAGAGAAATGGCGAACTCAATAGGCCATTTCCGAGTTCCAAAGAATCTCACTTTCAAAACGAGGCTAAGTGCGAAACCTTTGTTGTGAAAATGAGAAATGTTCGCATAATAATTGAAAATCATTTTCATATCAATGGCTTCGCACTTAGCCTCGCTTTGAAAGTGAGATTTTTTGGAACTCGGAAATGGTCATAGGTCCCGGAATTGGCGTTTTTCCTCCAACCACCTTTTCCCACGTCTTTGAGTTTTACCGGAGGGTTTTTTGCGTTACCGGTTTGGGGGGCTTATACATGGAGGGGCTTATTTTCGGAATTTTACGGTATATGGCAAAGATGAAAAATGCCACATTTGCACAACAAAAAACAGGGGGTGTAAATAACAAAGAAAATGTGGCACTTACCATGTTTGCCATATATTTAATCTTCATTATTTTTCTATTTGCGACATGTCTGCAAGGAGCAAATTTGTGCAAATCCATGTTTTCGTCCCGTGCACGAGGCGAAACTCTAATTTGGGTCCACCTAAATTAAGTTTAGATCATCTGTTGGGCAGACGTCAAACTTAGAACGCGTCGAACCAATCATCTGAATCAGACCAAAAGGGAATGTTAGCTGGCCAATAGTAAATTTTCTCCCGAATCGAATGAGGCTAAATAAAACATCATACAGATTTTTAGTTTCTTAGCTTAGTTTGTCGCATGTGAAGATCGACGTTTGTCCCAAATACGATATTCAGACGTTTTATTCAGAGGCAGACGGATAGAACGTGTTGGACGACCCAAGCACATTCAGACGAACTTAACATAGCCACACATCAAACTTTTTTATGACTTCAATTCAGGACGTTTGGCCGAGGCCTTAGTTTGTCCAAGTTATTCATAAGCCTTGAGAAACTATACCAGTTAGAAATTAGTATTAAAATTAGGCAGTTTATATATTTTCAGCCGTACATCTCAAAAACAGCGATTGCAACGCCTGCCGAAAATTAGAAGGATATATATGGGACAAAGAAAAATCTCTTGCCCCTCAGTCACAGTTGAATGGTTCCCGGCCATGCAAATCCTTGTAAATTCAAATTGTCATAAGTTTTTTTCCTTAAACGTTAAACGGCTGGAATTTTCTTTCATTTACAACAGCAAATTTTACCGCTGTAAATTGTGCGCAGGAATGTTTACGAATTTTTCAAAATTTACAACGATTTGTTTGGAAAAACCACTCAACCATGATGTTTTCCCACACAATTCCGTCTAATCTTCGGCAGCCAGAAAAACCTATTTAGCCTCTAAACCTTATTGAAGATATGGGAATTAGCTAAACATCCCAAAAAGACAAACAACAGAACAATTTAGAGTTTAACTTTAATTTTTATTGCAGACCATTTGCCTGTATTCACGGCTACCATAATAATTCAGCATAAGTTCTTTGCTTGACAGCATTGAACACTGAAACTTCCAAAAGTTAATAAGGTGTATTTATACAGATCATGAACTAATATGAGCGGATTATCGATGAGTAAAATCGACTGAGTGTACTGCATTCATTCTCCATCACTTCGGATGTGACATGGTGAAGTCATGCAAAACTAGCGTATGCATCAACAGTTTTCGATCGTTAGGACCAGTCCACACGTATCCGTTGTTTAAAACCGGAGATTTTTCTCTCCGGTTTTGCCTACCGTCCACACGTATTCTGTCAAAACGGTTACCGAAAACGCACCTTTTCTAAAGCGCTCTCCAGAGTAAAGATTCTTGATAACGCTAGCTTCTCGTTTACGTGTGAACGGACAAAAACGGAAACGGATGTTTTTAAATACGATGATGTCGTAAATCATTTACTACTAGCATAGCGCATGCTCCGTAAAGGATGCTATCGTATTTTCATTGATTAGCGTTTTCGTATACAGCTATTTCGAGAAAGGTTGTCGGAAAAACTGTACACGTGACAATGCCGAAAGGTAATATGGGATATGACAATGCCGAAAGGTAACATGGGATATGATCGATACACTGTTCCTGACGACTGTAGCTGTCGAATCTACTTTTGCTGCTTTCCGTTAGCACTCGCAAACACATTTTCATGGCCTTTCGGGATTGTCGCATGCACTTTTTCCGACAACGTTTCTCAAAATAGCTGTATAGACGGGCGAGAACGGTTCCAATACACTACGTGTGGATGCGCGTTTTTTGAAAAGAAATCTCCGGTTTAAAAAATATCCGGATACGTGTGGTGGGGGCCTCAGTTTAAACTTGTTCTAATGACAGACATAAGACGATGATTATTAGTCACATCTCGCCGCACTGTGATATAACAACTGGTAATGAAGGTCTATTGTTAGGTCCAACTGGAACATTCTAAGTTGGGAAAGAAATGGAGAAAATACATTTCAGCTATAAACACTTAACAGTTATAACAAAAACAACAACAACAATGATGATAATAATAATAATAAAAACAAGAACATGAACAAGAAGGTGTTACAAGTAACCTCTCTTGGACGTGGTTGAAGGAGGGGGAATTCAAGAAGGAGACAGAAGGATTGCTAACAGCGGCCCAGGATTGCGAACAGGACAGGCATTGCGAACCAATGCAATAAGGGCAAAGATTGAAAAACAGGTTGTCAGCTCAAAATGTAGGTTGTGCAAGAGTGCGGAAGCAACATAGTGTTTGAATACTCAGCGTTGGCTCAGAGAGAATATAACGGTACACATGATGGCGTTGCAAAAGCTCTCCATTGGTGCTTGTGCAGAAAGTACAGATTGGACGTTGCTGACAAGTGGTATGAACATGTCAATGGAAACGTTCGAGAGTCCGAGAAATTCAAAATCCTTTGGAATTTTAGCATACAGACTGACCATCAGCTTGAACACAATAGACCTGATCTAGTTGAAGTAGACAAACAACAAGCAGTTTGCCAACTTATTGATGTAGCTGTACCAGGGATGCTAGAGTGGAACTGAAGAGAAGATTGATAAATATCAAGACCTGGAAAGAGAACTGAGAAAACTGTAGAAGGCCAGAACAAGAGCTGTGCCTCTATTGTTAAAGGAGCAGTTGGGACAATCCCAAAAGGATTAGTTGGCCATCTTGAAAGCATAGGGGTGAATCTTTATGCGGCTCAGATTCAAAAGACTGCCCTATTAGGAACAGCACGACGGGTTCTCGACTACTAAAGTTGCAGGATGTGGCTTGTACCGGGAACTGGCTACCAGTTGAACACTGAGAGTATATACATAACAATAATAAAGCAGAATCTATTCAAACAGCAATGCAGCTTTTGTTTAACATCATGGTAGCAAGATGAGTCAGTTTTCAAAACCATCTGACCTGCAACTTCATCAAAGAAAGATTGCAGTGCAGCTCAATAATACAAAAAAAAAATGACCATTTATATATATATATTTTTAATTAAACACAAATAGTCTCCAACCCGGAAAATAACTCCCATGTTAGAGGCTTCCATGAAATTGAGTAATTTGTTAAGCGCGATCTTTTCTTTTCCCGTGGCAACCAACCATACTTTCACAGAAACTGGGTTTTTAATCGCCACAGTTTCCAGTGGTTCACACTCCAATCGAAAATGAATTTATACATTGTACTAATACAGTTCTAGGTCTCTAGGTATAACATACCTCAATTTTTCTCATAACCAAAAGACCATCGATAACTTTACCTGTAAAGAAATAAGATTGTGCTTGGCTTAATTCTCGTGCTTTAGCTTGCAACTGAGACAATCATTTTTTCCCTTTTTTGCCTGATGATATGCGTCAGATTTGTAAGTGGGATCGGAGGCCAATGAGAAGTAAGAAAAAAATGAAATAAACATACCGCTGTAACGTTTACTGGCTCATAAACGCTTTATCTGAACGACTAGTCAATTCTGACGCTTGTGAAACCCTGACCTTAGAAAAAAAATCGAAATGGTTGACTACCAGACGCCTCTCTTTCCTTAGTACTTTGAGCAAAGCCGGGGACAAGAACATGGCTATGTTAAGGTGACTGAGAGCATGAAACGACAGAGTAGTGTTAAAATGATTACTCTTCTGATATCCGATATTAATATTATGTGTGCTTTGTAATCAAGAAAATAAGAAACAAGTAAACATACAAAAACAACTTAAAACAGTAAGTGAGAACTTTCAAATTTTACTAGTGATTGTTATTCCTCTAGTGAACTAGGCTGCTCTAGGGGTATAGAACATGATGACACATGATGATGACAAGCTAAGCCCCAGGTTTGTCGACACTGCTTAATCTGCCTCAAAAATTCCCATGCTTGCCTTTTTCTTGTTGAAGTGCATTGGACGTTTGGTATTGCTATAAAAAGTTCTCCCATTGTTTTATTTTATTTTATTTGTTAGTGCTTTATTTGAGTCTGGGTCAGTTCAGACTCATTGTCATTAAGTTCAAGACTCAATTCTCTACTGGCCCTCAAGAATTATTGGAATTAGTCCTACGAATTGTTAGTTACTGTATGATGCCATTCCCAAACATTCCCAGAAATTCCAAACTTTTAAGTTATTGTTCCTTCAATTTGAATGTCTTGGAATTACTGGGAACTCTTAGGAATTCCCAGTAATTTCCTAATTTCTTCCTCATTTGCCCATCTTGGAATGACTGGGAATTCCTAGGAATTCCAAGCTTTCTGGGAATTTAGTCCGCAAGGATTAATGCTCATTAACTTTTTGTAGCAACATCATGGCTAGAACTCAAATTTAGGATAAATAATACAACTGTGAAGGAAGGCCTCTGCAGCTGAGCAGGAAGGCAAATTCACAGCATAGCAAGACTACCTTAGTAGGGCTTACCAAATACTACATGCTTTCCGTCCAAAAAATCACACTTTGCACAGGTTACGAAAAACTGAAATAATGGAAAAGAGTTCACATTATCAACTCAAGACATCAAGACAAAACTGTCAGTACATTAATAGTATTGGCAGAGAAAGATAATTTCATTTTTCAATTACCAAAGGAACCAAAAAAATACATAAAAAAAATAATTACCAAATTAAAATATCATGTCCAAAAAGTATTATATACGAATAAAAGATGCATTAAGAAAGTGCTTTAATTTGTTTTTCATTGCACTGACCTGGCAGCCATTAGAATTTGGACCACTGTTAGCCTGCAAAAGATAAGCACTGTGTAAGCATTTGTGTTGGCACCACAGAATTAACATTAAATAATACAAGGGGAAAATATGGGCCTCTGATATAGTATCAGGTGGTCCAATTCTCACAATTGATAGATCTTAAAATTTAATTCACACCAAATGTTACGATTGATTAGAGTCTCATTAATGACCACCTCTTTTTGCAAGTGACCATGACCACTTTCTAGGGGCAATGGTTTTATTCTTCTTATTCGTTTTTTTACCCCTTGTAAACTATGGCTTTACACTGACAATGATTTTATAACTATTGTTTGTTAATGTCTGCACTACTCAGATGTTCTTCCTAAATTTTAGCTAAGCAGGTAGGGGACATTTCATGGCCGGTAAGGCAAAAAATATGCCCCAGAGGTTTGAGCCCTCCTGGGGAGGGGGGCGGGTAGAGGAGTGTTGGATATGGCCCCACCCTAGGAGGAGCTAACTTCTTTACAACGTCATTCCCTCATTCTAAGACCTATTTTACGCAAAATAGGTTGTTATCTAGACAACAACTTTAAACGTTTGATCCCAATTTAAACTTTACTCTGTCCTTGAGGTTCTTTTCCCAAAATGGCCCATTAAAAAATAAGCTGTACATACTTTCGTACATTTTCATATAATTCATTCATTTCCTTGATTGAATCGGATCACAACTTGTGTATTTTTTAAAACTAGTTAATTAATTTTAGTAAACCTTCAAACGGTTGCAGGCAGTAACAAGTGTTGCCTCAGCTGGTAAATTTTACCAGTTAACGCCTGATAAGGAGAACACTGTTGTAATACAAATGCTTTTTAGTGATGGCATGGAACTACACCTGTGTACATAATTATTACAGCTGTATATCCAGGGCTCAAAACTAAAAATATCCTTTGGTCGCCTTTTTGTGACCAACGTTTGGCAACCAACTGGAGAAATATAGTCGCAGATTCAAATATTTAGTTGCCAGTTTGTATAATGCAAAGGGCCGCACAGCTCATAGTATGGCGCAATCCATCAGATTTGATTGTTTGAAGATATAAATTTGGAGGTAAACTGGCTTTGCTTATGCAATTTGGCACATTTTTCATGACAAAAGCAAAAGAGGATAAGATGAAATACTTGTTTTAACTTTTCTCTTTTAATTTAAATCTAACTCACAGAGAAATCTGGTCGCCAAAGTGGTGACTAAACCAGAATTTTTAGTCGCCAAGGAGAAAATGTTAGTTGCATTGGTGACCGTATCAGTCACAATTTCGAGCCCTGATTATTATCATAACTTAGACATTACATGCAGTGAATTCTCCTGCTAATGGCAACTGATGGCAGCTGATATAAGACCTGCACTGGTTTGCCTCCCATGAGAGACCACTTTTTACAAGTGCCTTCTTTAGTGGTTGATTATTGGAAATATGACTATATAATTATTTACAATTAAAGTTTGTTAAATAAATGAGTATAGGTTGGAAACATCATGCACGTCGAGCCACCAAAGCTCTTGAGCCAAAAGACTAGCCATTAATCTCCTCTACAAACATATTATTCACTTGCCCCATTGTAGACCCTTTCTACTGTGCACAATTATGCAACTATACCTTAACCTTTCACTTAATCCCCAACCTCTTGGATTTTCCCACACCCATCAAAAGGCCTAGTCTGCTGTTATTCTATCTGTTTCTTACCATAGACAGAAGACCTGGAACATCATGTTTTAGTTTAAAGTTTTCATCAGGAAAGGCCACATCGTTATATATGCTGGAAACACCTGTGCCATCACCCTAAGGCAAAAATATTATTAGCAGTATAAATCTAAGTGGTTTCTGGATTTAATGCCTCATATAAAACTATTGTAATGATAAAGTACTTTTTTGTAGTACTTTGGCTTAAACAAGGCACTATCTATAAAATGCAGGGCTGTCACTGAAGGCAGGGAGCAGAAGATTTTCCCCAGCTTCTATGAGTATGAAACCTGACTACTTTCATAGAAAAGTGAAAAAAGGGGTAAAAAAAGAACTTTCCCATATACAAAATTGCACCCCAAAAACTTGACAGCCATCAAGTGAAAAGTTTTTTTGTAAAGTACCTTTTGGGAACTAAAATTTGGTTAAATTAACTTTTAGTACTTTGAACTGGTACTAATTTATACACCATTTATAATTTAGTGTTGAAACTAACCTTTACAAAATCTCCACCTTGAATCATGAAATCCTTAATTACTCTAAACAAAGATAAAATAAATTCCGGTAATATAGAAATAAACTGTAAATATCTTTATTATCCACTCCCCTCAAGGCTGTTCTGGGATGATTTACAATATAACCAGTTTAGGGCTTTTGCCAGACTGCTTAGGTCCCATAGAATTTATTGCATGACTGTGCAACAATACAGCTGCAAGATGGGACAGGCAGTTTATCAGCAGTTAACTGAGAGGACAGAAAGTCTAACCTTTTGCAAATGTTAATATTAACATTAAGGCTGCCCTTTCTCCTCAGTTACTTTAAGGACCTTCGTGTTGGTTCAGCTGGGGTTTGAACCAGCAGCCTCTTGAACAGCACACCAATATTATTGAGCTAACCGGACAGCTGTCGATATTTCCAATTTCCCTTGTTGTTGTTGCCCTAATACAAACCCATCTTAATATTCTGAACATGCAGTGAGTGTGTATAATATTTATTTAGTAAAATCCAACTAGCAGTTTTTATTTTTTATTTTATTTGCCACATAATAAGTACAAAAACTACAGGAAAAGAAGAAGAAGAAAACAAAAGAAGTGGCGAGGAGACCTAACAGAAACTATAGGAGCTTATGAGAGGTTAGGCCTCCTCGAACTATGAGCTAGGGCTGTTTAACATCAATTGGAGAAAGGAAGGCGAAAAGCCGAAGATGGAAAGATTTATAAACTGTTTTCATACCCTTACCAAAATCAGAGCACTGATAGTATACTTTTTGTATACAAATAGTATACACTGTATGTACTACATTGCCATCATGTACATTTTTAGTATACATCAAATATACATCAATCAAGATTTGGCTTGGCAATATAAAAATGATGTATACTATTTGTATACATCAATGACATTGATGTGTACAATTAGTATACATCATTGCCTCCAAGCAGTAGTGATGTATACAACAAGTATACCTCAGGATTTTAAAGCAGCAATGATGTATACAATAAGTATACCTCAAGGCCTTTAAGCAGCACTGAAGTGTACAATAAGTATACATCAGTGCTGCAAAGTAGGCCAGTGCACCTTTTTGGAAAAAATCTGCCAGACAATACTTGTTACAACAGCAGGAGGTCTTTTTCAGCTCAATGTACTCAAAACAGCAATAACAATAATAGTGGAAATCGATAGGTTTCTTCTGTCGATTTAGCAAAGTAGTTGGGTACAATCAGATGAATGTTAATTAACGTCAAAGGTCAGCCAAAGCCAATTCGCTCAAATTATGCCTTATGGCGAAGCTAATAATCAGCAGCAAGTTGACTGAAAAAGTGGCGGGGGACCCGTCGTATAAAGGGGTGTCTTGCTATGACGATAGCTCAGTAATTTTGACGTAGTCATCTTGAGTGCTGCTTTCATTCCTATCTTCCTCTTCCCAAGCTCATCCACGCCGTTATCTTGCTCGTTCAAATCCTCATGGAACTCGCTAGTTCTGTACGTTGTGTCAAGTGCTGGATCTTCAGGAAAAACTTGTTAACTTCCATCACAGCTGTCGTACCCAACTGTCATGTTGTTCAGGAGCTCCTTAAACATTTCATCAGCGATGGAGTCTTTAATTGGCTGGTCATCTCTGTCATTTTCTGCTTCAGATAGCCGACCATCTTCTTCCAACAAATCAACATTTTTGCAGTCTTGCAGAGAGTATTCTTCGATCCCACGAGATGCATACGAGCTTACGAGCAGTCCAGGTAGTCTGACTCATGATCAACAGACGTGTCGTTACATGTACAAGATGCCGCATTCCTTTCTCCATCAGTTTTAGCCAGTTTCTGTCGATACTTTGATGTTCTGGGAACTTTTAACGACGGATGTGAAAGATAAGACAGGTAGGTACCTCTTCTTTTTTCACACGTTTTAGAATTTTCAGTCACCATGTTTTCGTATAAGCCGACCCAGGCCTTCACGGATATTACGCCTGCTCGATCTTCGGCGTCTGTTTGTTTTCGTTTTGGCGGGATTTGTTTTCGGCACGTTTGTCGGTCAGTAGCTGGAGTAGCTGTGAAACGTGAATTGCTCGACTCTTTTTCGACTTTTTCTTCCCCTTTTGTCGAGTATCAAGGAAAATGTTGAGTACATTGAACTGTATAAAAATCGAGAAAACCCTGATCAGATACCTTTTTTAGTGTACCGATAATGTATACTTCGTCTACTTCGCTAAATCGGTGAGAAAAAATGGTAAAAGTTTACCCTCTTCATTCAGGTCGAATGCAGCGTTTAAGCCAGGGAAATGCTCTCTTAGAACTTCTTGAAACCTTTGCAGCTTAAAATTCATTTTATGTTTGTGTGAGGCTTATAAGCATACTATGAACTGGAACTAACTCAGGGTTCAATTAGGAACGCGACAACAAATAAGCTTAAGCTTATATACTTAAGCTACTAATATAAAAGGCGTGAAAAGTTTTCAATTTTTATTAGACGTTTTTAAATCGAATTGAAAAGAGTGTCCTGCAATTAAGGACATTCGAAGGGAAAAAACTAACAGAGGACGAGCATTAACGTTTTACTGGAGAGCTTT
This sequence comes from Porites divaricata, assembly GCA_038088405.1. Taxonomy (NCBI): domain Eukaryota; kingdom Metazoa; phylum Cnidaria; class Anthozoa; order Scleractinia; family Poritidae; genus Porites; species Porites divaricata. Next base: position 28,395,518 of record JBBMOI010000008.1, on the reverse strand, counting down.
AGAGGACGAGAACGAGTACGAGATATAACGTGAAGTTTTTTCGCCTGTTTTCCAACAAAAAAAGACACCCCGGAAAGCTTCATTTTCCTTTTTTTTCACCAAGTAAGTTAGTACGGTTATTTATACAGAGGGAGGTTAATTAAGCCTTCTCCCGAAAGCAAAATTATATAACTTCTAACATTTGATAAGTTGTTCCCGCCACCACGACATTCGCTGAAACCTGTTGTAGAACCACGACGGCTACTACATTTTCCTGCTAAAACGACGCTGGCTTTGTGTTGAGTACGCTCTTTCCCGGCCCGCCAGAACCTTTTTTCTCCTTCTTACTTTTATTGTTTGTCAGATTTGTTTACCTTGTGCCAGAGTGATTTGAATCCTTTTCCAAGGTGAAGTAACTGCATGCTTTTTTTAATTTTCTCATCCATAAATTCACTACTTGTATTGTAATGATTTTTGACCCTCTTTACAGGATTTGTCATGAGAGAATACCAAAGACAGTTCCCAACAGAGTCCTCTCT
>JBBMOI010000008.1:28337500-28392500 GCA_038088405.1 Porites divaricata | reverse complement strand
AAATTTTGTAAATTTGCATTAATTTCATGAAGCAGTAATTTCCTATAATAAGGTAGTTGTCAAATAATTATAATTACCAAAAAAAGGAAAAATTCATTTCCTGTTTTTAATTAATAAACATTGAGGATCTAAATCAACCAATCACACCATTAATTAATACAGACGTGATGTTCTGAACTCGCTGAAGAAAGCCCGTTTTCCTTGAGAGGTCTGTTAACGTGAGTGAAGGAGGCGACAAATGTAATTGACAGTTGTAATTTGGACTTGAGGTCACATGTTATTGCAAAGCACAGCAAGGGTAGTAATGAAAATGCTTGTAGATGACAAAATAACAGCTTGTGTCAAACAAGTATGTCCCTTAGTTACACTGTATATGTAAAGTTTCAAAGAGAAAAACATCGCCTGGTGAAACATTTTGCTTTCTTGAAAATTGTTTGCTATCAACATCTAAATTTTGTGCTTCAATTAACTTATTGTTTTTTCACAGGTTACTGATAGGCTGACAACCAACTTTCTTGGTGCAACAAATTGGTAATTTCCTGTAACCTGATCGGTCAACTTTGTCTAGGTGGCCCCAGTTACAGTAGTCGTACTGTAAAGTAATACACAGTATTTTTAGTGTGCACAAGGAAACACAACATTGACACTGTAAAATTGTTTGACACTCCCACTACAATATTTCATTTCTGTACCCTTCAAGATAGAAACCAGCCAAAATTTTATCAATTATTTAAAAGTTGATTAAAAAAACTGTTTTAAAGTCATGACCACAACATTGTGAATTACTCTCACCTGTATTCACCAGTGCACAGTTGTCTAGAGAATCATAACAAAACAATGAATACTTACAGTGGATTAAACCTCTTATTTATACAAACATTTATTACAAATGGATATTTAAAAAGACGCCACTTTCCTGTGAATCATTAATTACCCCCATTTCTATTAATCACCCAGCATTTTGCTCTTATTGGTTATGACTTTTGTATTGGTCAAATTGAAGCTTCAATATCCCCCGTCCAGGGGGAGGAGGGGATTTGATTATCAGAGTCGTCCAGTGGGTGGGGAATTTGAACTGCACCCTCGAATTCATGTGGAATCTCTGGCATGGCAAGCTATCATGGGGGGCGAGGTGTTAGAGGATTTTCGTGGAAAAGATTAGACCTTTGTGGCCAATTGGTTACAAGGAAAGGGCTTAAACAAGCTTTGTACTGTATTTTAAGATTTTTAATATTAGATTCAGGCTTTAAATATATGAATGTATTAAGTTGTGTTTACAATAATTAAGTACAATACCTATAGCAGCGATTTTTAAAAGAACGCTTTGTATGTAATATATAATGTTGCATGACACACAAAGAAACGCTGAGCATTCAGTGACCTTGTAGCAGCAATTTCCACCACTTTGCACAAGACTTTTGGTCGTAGTAAATACGCTATCAGTGTTTCTCAGTTTTTGTTATATTGAATGTAAATTATTTGCTTATTTATGAAGATTTTGTTTGACAACTGAAGGTGTTTCTGCCATCCTTCTGTCATTTACGTGCCTGTGAAATGTCCCCGGGAGGGGGGGGGGGGTATTTGATCACCCGAGTGGATCCTAGTGTGGGGCAATTGAACGGCATTTTGGAATTTGAACAACAATTTTATTTGAAAAAGTCAAATGCCGGGGGTGGGGGGGGGGGGGGGGGTGCTGATGTTGAAGCTTTGATTTGACTGATACATTAATCAGTTTAATACATGTTGTTAAATGTATAAAAATTTGTACTTCAATTATTCTTTATAGCCTTTACATGTATACCAGCCAGCAAGAAAAATACTACAGTAACACTTCCAAGCAATGCCATTGATTTGCTTGTACAGTGTGTCTATGTTGTAGTTCATTTTTTATCTCAGGTAATTTTTGTTCTTTTGTTCCAAATTCATTCATACTCAAAAACAACTACAACATATTATGTTTAGTTAAAAGTTGTCTCAAAGACAGTTATATTATAGTTTTGCTAAAATTTATGAGAGCTTAAAGAATAGTAGTCTCTTTCGCAGCCGTTTTTGGGCTCGTCACGTCACGCAACCCTCCTCCCCACAAAGAAAGCAGCCGTTTGTGGGGAGGGGGGTTGCGTGACATCACGAGCCTAAAAACGGCTGGGAAGGAGACTAAAAGAATGGCAACCCTGTTTGTTCCTGAAAAGCCTAATGGTAACCCCTCTTTTTAAATGAGAATGGTTCTGTCAGAAATGTTTACTTTCTCAGCCAATGGATGAATGCCATTGACTGAAAGCTCAAAGTAGTATACTTCAACTTTATGCAAATGCAGTGTGTTTTAATGGCAGGGAGTTTGTACAAGTTTTTTTGTCTTACTATAACATACTCATACCTGACAACCCCCGGAGTAAAAAAATCTTACCTGCGTCACAGACGCTCTAAACCTTTTGTATAGAGCGTCTGCAAATTAGTGCACAATATCGTGTTCGAATCCCGCAGAGTTGCAAGGACATATGTTGGTGTTTTTGATTGGCTAGCTTCTTACGCAGCTTGTGATTAGCTGATTTGAATTAAGTGTTGACAGGCCAAACATGACTCATAGCTCGTGACAATGAGCTCATGATAGTGTGAAACATGACCTTAGGGTAGCTTGAACAACAGAGGTTTTTCTTGCTCTCCTTTTTGCATAATTTATACAGTGCATGGAGTATTCTACAATCAAATTTGACTGAGCAAATTTTTTTTGCTGCTTTGAGTCTAGCCTGCAAAGCGCAGACGGAAATGCGTCTGCGCTTCGCAAGCTAATTTGAGTCTCACATTTAGCTATAGTTAGAGGTTATGAAGCTGGTCTGTTCCATGTATATTGAGTGATTATTAATAGTTCCTGTGGTTTATTTTTCGGCAAAATAATGTTTTCTGACAGGATTTGATCACAGATGCATAAATGATTTTCTTTATCTTTGTTCAAGCCTAAATAACCTTAGTTTCTTTGGTTTTCAACGAAGTACCTGGACCTTAATAGCTACATGAGTGTAGTTTTTTTGGTCGTGAATATAATGATTTACTGATTTGTGACTCTAGAACTGTCGGCTAGATTGCAGAATACGCGGTAGTGCATCTGCAGCGATTGAAAGACGCTAGAAAACCAGCTCGCAAACTTACAAAATTCTGGCCTTGAAGGAATTATCGCATAGCATTTTTTTTGTTCAGAAGACGGCTTTAAAGTTCGAACTGCTTTTTCATTGTTTACTGTAAACGATCCTTGCCAACTCCCTTCCGTGAATTTTGACATCTGACTGCACCCAGCCGTCACGTACACGTAAAAATTAGGCCAACCGTGAGGCTTATTAGAAATTCGTAAGAAACCCGTATTGCTCCAGTGATGAAATACACGCGTTCACGTACTGATGTTTATTTTCTTTTTACCTTATTTCCATAAACACCGTGAGAACTAAAATAAAGGTAAGAGTAGTTTACAAATAGGGTTGTGAAATTACGGAAATACATACATTTCATCCGTTAAAACTAACAAGACTAAAAGGTAAAAACTTAAGATGACAAATAACGGTAAATGATGTCGTGTGTAAACTTAACTTTGTCTAAAATCTAAAATTTTGATTTTATAGTGCAATCAGCGATAAAATCGGTTTAAAGGGTAAAATTACAAGGCGCTTACTTAAATAAGAAAATGTAGCGTAAATATTTACCTTGGTGATGTCCGTAAAATCACTAGAACAAGGAAAACTTCTTGGCTTCTTGAAATGAATCGACAAGAACTTGCGTCAACTAACCGCAACAACAAAAAACTTAACCTTTTAACAACAAAATTGCGTGGCGCTTTCGCGTGCGTCCTAGCTTGCGTTAGAAAGAACTTTCTAGTTAAATCTACAAATTGCGTTAGCGTGCGCGTGCAGAAAACAAAGATTTCGGATAAAAAAACGTGCGGCTAATTGCTGTAGCTACACTCCCACCAAATTATTTATGATTCAAAAGGGACTTAACAATCCTGAATAATTTTACTCTGCACATCAAGCATTGCTATTGGAACTTGTCCTTAGACCACGCCTTCCAACAGGAGGACTACCTTTTGTACTGGTCTTTCGATGATGTGACAATTTGTGTCGTTTCTCTTCTGAGGATTTCTGGATCCAAGCTTTATCTCTACAGAACGAACGAGACCTTGTTGATCTGTTGAAGTATCCGTGATCTTGCCAAGGGGCCACTCGTTCCGTGGAACTTCTTCTTGAACGATTACGATGTCACCGATTTTCAGATTTTTCTTTGGCTTAAACCATTTTTGTCTTGAGTTCAGATTGATGAGGTACTCCCTTCGCCACCTACTCCAAAATTGTTCTGCCAGAAAATGGACCTTTCGCCATCGTTTTCGGGCGTAGATTTCTTCCTTGACAAAATTTCCTGGAGGTGGAAGAAGTGTCTTGTTCTTCATGGTGAGTACATGATTTGGCGTTAGAGGCTCCAAACTTTTTGGATCGTTCAGGCATTGATAGGTCAAAGGTCGGCTGTTGATTATAGCCATGACTTCATACAGGAAGGTGCGCAGTGAGGACGTGTCGAGTCTTCCCTTGTAATCGTTGAGAATGGAGTTAAGAATGCTTCTTGTGGTCCTAATCTGCCTTTCCCATACTCCTCCCCTGTGACTGGAATAAGGGACATTCATAACGAATTCACAGCGATTGGTTGTCAAATATGATTGGATCTTGTCGTTATCCAACTCCTTCATGGCCTTTGCGAGTTCGTTCCTTGCACCTACAAAGTTTGTGCCTTGGTCGGACCTTATCTGTTGAATGGGTCCTCGAATTGCTGTGAAGCATCTTAATGCGTTGATGAAGGCATCGGTTGTCATGTCATCTAACTGCTCTATGTGTACTGCACGAGAACTCATGCAGGTGAATATCACTGCGTATCTCTTCAGTTCCTTTCTTCTTTCCTTAACTGTGAACGGCCCGAAGCAATCCATTCCACAGTATGTAAAGGGTGGAGTAGATTCAACTCTATCTTCGGGGAGATCTGCCATCTTCTGGCCTTCTGTTGGTCGTCGCTGTCGTCTGCACTGTACGCATTTATAAATGTGTGAAGCTACTGCAGCATTGAGGCCTACTATCCATATTCCATAGGAACGAATTTCGTTCATCGTCATTCCCTTTCCTTGATGCTTGACCCTCTCATGAAAATGATCAATGATCAGCTCGGTTACGTAAGAACATCTTGGCAGGATAATTGGGTGTTTAACATCAAATGGCAAGGTAGAATGTTCCAGCCTCCCACCAACTCTTATTAGTCCTTGATCATCGATAAAGGGATCCAACCTTAACAAGCGGATTTGCTTGATGAGCTTGGGTTTCTGCTCCTTATGACTTAGGTTTGCAATTTCATTCTTGAATACTGAGCATTGAAGCTCCTTGAAAATAAGGATTTCAGCATCTTGTCGTTCAGCTGCTGTGATAGTAACTGTCTTTGGCTTATTCTTCTTGAAGGGTCTTCTCAGGTATGAGATCACTCCGACTGCCCTCGTCCAGTTAGAGAATCTTGACACGTAATCGATTAGATTGAAAGATTCTTTAACCACGGTAGTGCATACGGTTGCCTTAACTTCCGGGTCTCCAATTTGAATATTGGGAATCTCTTCTTTACTGGTCGGGATTTCTTTCTCCCAAAGGAACGCGGGTCCACTGAACCAATTGGACCTCATTAGCTCTTCAGCGCTTAATCCTCTCGAGGCGTGATCTGCTGGATTATTTTTGGTGTCGATGTGTCGCCATTTCTTGGTGTCAGTGTTGGATCTGATTATCTGTACTCTGTTGGCGACAAACGTATGGAATCTTTTGGCGTCGTTGTTTATGTAACCAAGTACTACCTTGGAACCGGTCCAAAAGAACTGTTTAAGATTGGGGTAGTTTAATTCTTCTTGTAGCATCACGCCAACTTTCGCGGAAACTACTGCAGCGGTGAGCTCCAATCTTGGTATAGTAGTAATCTTTAATGGAGCGACACGGGACTTCCCCATCACCAATGAGACGTTCACGTTTCCGTCTTCATCCTTCACTCTAAGGTAGGAACATTGTCCGTATCCTGATGTGCTTGCATCAGCAAAATTGTGTAACTCATAGCTCTTCTTTTGGCTCATCGTCTTCGGCTCGAAGCATCTTGGAATTTGTAACTCCTCCGAGCCCGTTGCGAGGAAGGCTTTTATTTCGACTGAACCAGACGAAGAAGGCAGGCTACTTTACAAGCTCTTGTCGTTTTAAAGGCAAGATCTGACAATCAGATAACTCTTGATACAAGGTAAGTAAGATTTTTAACGGCATAACCTCAGTATAAAGGTTAACTTTATTAACTTACACCTTTCTTCTCAATTTATTCTTGTAAATAAAGGTGTTAATGAAGAAATTAGCTGCCTTCCAATGCCATTGTCGTTGCTGCAAGGAAGTCACGGCGGCCTTGTGAAAACTTCATGCCACTCGATGGAATCGAAGTGAATTGTATTCTGCTGATGTGTTTTAAAACAATGGCGACTGTGCTGAAACAATTTCGCCTTGTTAAAGGACAAAAAGCTATGAACTCGAAATCTTCTCTATTTGAGGGCTGTTTACGTGGAGGGAGAAAATAAAAAAATATCATAGCACTAAGAATGTCCTAGTTTACATGCAGAAATTTCGGTCTCTGTGGTTAATAATACAAAAGGAATTAAAAATTAAGGCTTGCTGCATTATTATTCTGTTCACGCCGGGCAAACTGAGAGCGAAATGTGGCCTCCAGATATGATGGCATGCGGCCAGCGGTATTACGCGTGCAATTCAAGCGTTCACGAAGCATTCACAAGATGGCCGCTAAGAAGTTATATGATTTCTCCGAAGTCATTGAAAAACTGAGTGAGAGCGACGAGACTAACGAAGATGAAGATAGCTACGACGAGGGCGATCAAGTTGAAGAGATAGTCCAGAGTAAAATGACCAAACTTGCAGAGGCTGCAGTGAAGTTGGAGCCTGCTTTGCAACCAAACATGAAGTTGTTTGAGACTCATGCAGTTCCCATTATTTTACCTTGGTTACAGTTGTGCGCTTACCCTGAAATATCAAGCGTGCATACAGTCCTTAAAAGTATCATCAGCTCTGGATCAATTCTTCAGACTGAAAGCAGGCTATGGCTTAGGTTAGTAAACAGAAGAATCAGTGGGCGTTTAAGGATCAGAAACCCATACTATGCAGAGATGAAGAGGGACCTTCCATATGATGCTTACAGAGCTTTGGAGTTGAGTATCAAGAACAGTACTTTGGAAAATTTTAAAGAACCTCACTGTGATATTGCAGGAAACAGGAAGGGAACTGTCATTGCTTTCACGTCGGAAAAGGGTGTATTATAACTGTTTACTATGCTTAGTGGGAAAAAGGAAGAAGTGGAAAGGTATTTTCGGCGTTCATTGAAAAGGAGAGGCAAATCTAAACTAATTGTGAACACCGAAAAGGATTTTTCGCTAATTTATAAGTTTAATAAAGGGCAGCTTATTATTGGGTTTCATTTTGGGGTTTGGAACATCAATGGTTTCCCCCAGCACACATAAACAAAAACCTTTCTATTGCTAGTACATTTAGTTCCCGCAGTTGAAGGCTGATTAAGTTGTTATGTCAGCACAAGTTGTTTGGGAATTAATTTTTTGTGTCCAGGAGAAACCAATAGGACAATTGCACGATGACATCATTTTGCTACAGCTACCAGAATCCTTGAGTGTGTTATTTTCTTGTTCAAATTAAGGCTATTGTTCTTTTATCCTCAGCAGAATTGGAAAATTTAAATAGCAAAGCAAAAACGAAATGAATTCTGGTAGTTGTAGTCAAATATTGTCATCGTGCAATTGTCCTATTAAAGCAGGATTGTCATACGCTAGGTAACACAATAAAAAAACATATGAGCCAAATCTCTTTTTTTCTAATCTCCATTGATTTAGGCATTAGTCACTATTGATTTATCAAGGGCAGGGAGAAAGAATGAATGAAAGCAATGGTTTTTGAGTCACAATAAGAGGAGTACATCATGTATTACTAAACGGAATGAAAACAGTCATAACATGTACATGTAGTTTGTTCAAATTCCAAAAAAAGATAAATTTTCTTCTGTTTGTAGAATACATTATCAATAAAGTGTGTGGAACACCTTATTTGGTGGGCAAACGAAATCCAGATACCTCATGCTGCAAATACATTGTAAAGCAATTGGCCATGTTTGAAATAAGCAAAGCACTGGGTACAAGTTTAAAAAACGATGGGGTTTGATTGAGTGGAAATACAACATTACTCAGAAATTCAGGGTTGTCAGAAAGTTTTTTTGAAATAGACGGCTGATCGAGTTGTCAAAGTAAGCGGCCAGTCCAGGAATATTTAACACCATCCATAAAGAAATGCCAAGCAGAGTAGCCAGCCGATAATAACCAAGTAGACAGCGGTTTTTGCTGGCAGCCGGCTACTTTTGACAACCCTGAAATTATATGATCTGTAATCACAAGTGTTAGAAAGGGATTTCAGTGGTGGTTCCCAGTCCCCCTATCATTTAGATCATGGGTAAATTTCTGCCACAGAAGGATACAGCCAAGCCTCACCTTGAAGACACCCCAAAAATCTGGACAGCAGCTAAGTCCCTGGCAAAAATAAATTACAGACATTTGACTATATTAAGGTCCCAACAGTGTCTGTTATAAACAGAGTTGACTGTTAATACCTACTCAAAAATGATGCCATGGATTACCAAATCAAGATTATATTTTCAATACTTTATTTATGTGTTTAACTTGGTACAAAACTGCTAAACTCGCCAACAACTATCTGAAAAACATTTTTTGGGGGGTTTACGTTTAAGAGAATATCTAAGCTTTTAAAAAGGGGTTTCAAAGACAACATTTCCTTTCCAAAGTTCTTTAACTTGTGTTTCCTTAAAGTTCCATGAATGATATAAAATTTGTTATTGTGTCAATATAATATTATTATTTCCTTCATAAAGTTCTATAAATAATATAAATAAGGTTTCCTTAAAGTTGTATAAATAATATAAATAACATTTCCTTCTTAAAGTTCCATAAATTAATATATCAATTAAGTAACAAATAATGGTAGTAACTGTTAACTGTACTGACTTGTACAGGGTAGGGTTAAAGAACGTACAATAAAGTACCCATTAACTTTATCTGCATCACTGAGATCAAAACACAGCTCTTCTCTAACAGAATACAGAGTGCCAATATTCACACTATCAAGAAATTGAACAAGTTTGTAGTATGGCAAAAGAGCAGGAACACGGCAGTTTACTACTTTTAAGCAAGAAAATTTTTTCCCCTTGGATAGTATCTGAATTTCTTAAATGAAAAGGAAAGGTGCACTTTCATGTACTTCCTTTTGCCCATGACACCCATTTTATAATAAACTGACACACTTCTAAGTATGTTCTCATCACTATTCTCATACAGTTTACACTTAGCCTTATGTAAAGTAGATGCAATTTTTTTGGCCAGGTTAGATTTGTTACATACTAATGAACTGACAAGATTCTTGGAAAACTTGGTGTCCAAGGTTTGTACAAATCAAGTTCCAACTGCCTTGTTACTCTCCCTTGTGCCGCCATGGATTTCTGTGGCAGCATTATACGTCTCCAATGCTCTTCTTCGCTTTGCCCTCATTGACAGCTCATCAGAGGTAGGCTGCTTTCTTCTCCAAGATCTTGAAACTGAAGAGAGGAAATTTTCCTTTTCACAGCTGCTTTTCCCTCTATCTTGAAGTCCTTCCTTAAGCACTGCAACCTCATTATTAGCATCAACAATCTGTTTTTAAAAAAATACAATTTTAACCCAGGGCAATGATGGAAAGAAATGTTTTAAAGAGGATAGCCGAGTTTGAACAGTAACCCAATTTTATTTTAATGCCATTGAAAATAACTGCTAATCAAAGCAGCATATGTGTAATTCGGAGTAGAGAGTGACATGCACAGTGTGCAGCTCTATTTCCACAACCCTGCAACCCTCTCGAGCTAAAGTTGCAAAGTAATGCACCACAGAAGTGGGTATGACACATAAGACTTCAACTGAAACCTACATGTATTGTTGCTTTCAGAGTACTGAAGAGGCACGTGCAGCAAAATCATACCATTTCACATGTTAAATAGCTTACAAAAACAGAGACAATAGGTGCCTAAAGTATACAATAGTACATGATTTTATGGAGCTGTTTCTTACGCTGCTAGACCGTATACAGTTGGGAATTGATCCTGATCAATTTGTTGTTTCTGAAAGGTGGTATGACAATGAGCCGACTGTACTAAAATGGTGGTCAGATTCATTTTCATACATTTCATGGTCACTTGGAGACCAGGCCACTACAAGTCTTGAGAGTGACCAACACCAGTTTTCTCTTAACAAGATCAATACATCATCAAGAGAATAGGTTGTGAGAATAATAATCACCAAAGGGGCAATGGTATGACCATTTATATTAACTTCTCTCAGCTAATTCTTTGAGGAAATGTATGGAGATCACTTTGAAGAATTTGTACAGTGTAGGTGGATATTGGGTTAAATTGGGAAAACAGAGAATTTGCAAGCACTCTAGAAGTAGAACTTACTTTTCCTTTGAGCCGCCTCAGTTTGGCTCAAGCCGCCGAAAGCTTAAGCTTTTCCTCTGCTATGGACTCCTGGGCTGCTGCTTGCTTCTCTCGAATCTCTTTCTTTACCTTCATGAACTTGCCAACATTAAATCGACTCAGCATATTTTTTTGCAAAGGCATCCTTGGCTTCCTCAGTCAATCTAAGAACAACTTGCACCAAACAAAAGGTGTTCCAGGTGCTCAGCCGAGAGCACTCATCGAACATATTTGCCATAGAGTAGGTGAGCGGCAACCATTCAAAAAAGCGAAAAAGCGTGAAATTCTGAAGTTTAACGACGAATAAAAAAACATAGGATTCTTACCCAGTAAACAGACTCCAATTTTTTCCTGGCAGGCTTACTGAACTTTCCACAATAAAAAAGCCTTTTGAACGAGAAGACCAAAGATATTCACGAGTACTCACACCTTTAAAACGAACAACTGCGGGACCTTTTAGACTCTGCTCTAGAAGGACAACTTTTAAAGTCATAATATTGGCCATGTTTGGCATCAAATTGAAGCTTGATTCACGAAAAATCTCTTCATAACTGTTCTTCGACCCCATTTGCATCATGGGAGGAGCAAAACGACGACAAAGTGGGGGTACCTCTGGGAGAATTTCACTCATGTCCAGTCTCCCAGTCGACGGGACCGCACGCGCCCATGAAAACAGACGACATTGTCCGAGGCCGGATTTCGCTCCCTCTTTGCCCGGCGTGGTTTGTCCCTGCTGGTTCTAGGATATTCCTAGCAAAGGCAGTTTACATGGTGCTGGGGTCTGCCTAGTTGTAAGGAGATCAAACAGGAAAGATTTCTTCTCAAAAGAATGCATTACATCCGAATCTCTTGAAAAGAATCACTATTCTATGAATTCTTAAGAAAAGACTGAGAATTCTTATCTGAAGAATGAGAATTCTTGTTACCAGGTCATACATAAGAGAGTTCTTCTTGAACTTTTTGTAAGGAGATCAACCAGGAAAGATTTCTTCTCAAAAGAATGCATTACATCCGAATCTCTTGAGAAGAATCACTATTCTATGAAGTCTTAAGAAAAGACTGAAAATTCTTATCTGAAGAATGAGAATTCTTGTTACCAGGTCATTCATGAGAGAGTTCTTCTGGAAGGAATTACTGTTGTCTTAATCTTCTGAGAAGATTAACCATTTCAGAAATTACAGAAGAAGAACGAGAATCCTTGTGATAAGAATGAGGATTCTTCTTACTAAACTGGCATTTTCTGAGAGTTTTTTTTTTTTTTTTTTCAAGAAATAATGTTTACATCTAGATGTTTTGAATCTCATTTGGTGGAAAAAATAGTTCCGTTTTACAAAAACTTTAGTATTAATGAAACGAAGAATTAAAAATAATCTTGATCGATCTTTAACCGGCGGAAATACGAGATTTATATCAGCGTTGACAGATTTTTATAGGTATCATCGATCGCGCCGATCGCGCCCTGGGCACGAATGCACCGTAAATCCGCTGACTTTTTTAAAAATTTGTTACGTGTTCTATCAGTCTTGCTCGATCAACGGTCAAGTGTCCAAGTTTCTGTACTGGTAATCTCCTAAAATGAGTGATTTTTTAATTCGCACCGATTTTGAAGTTAACCTACCTCGAAGTCCAGTTGCTCGTGGTCAGTGGCTTCTGAAGAATGGAGTTCCTGATGAGACTGTTCGCGTTTTAAAAGGTAAGCTTACCTGTTTTGGCCCGCGATCGAACTGAGAACAATGGCGCTCCGAAAGTAGAAGCTCTACGCGTTCAGTGCCATTTTGAATCATAAGAAAGCACTTCTTACAGCACAATTTACCGTATTTAAACACTGTTTTCTGTTTTTTTTTTTCTTTCACGCTTTGTGTCACATTTAGCGCTCAATGTTGTGTAAATATGGTTAGCACGGATGCAGAATATAATAACTATGTTAATTTATGCTCTCCCTTTTGGCGCCCAGGGAAAAGTTAGTCATCATAGTCATTTATAATATTAGAAAATAGTGTTAATGGGCCAACATTGCAAACATTGATTGATAAAGATTTGAATTATCTCTTCTTTTCTTTCCTTCAAAGTTTTTACCAGTGCATGCATAAATAAGCACAAGCAAGCAAGTGAAAACTGTGGTGACATAAGCATAAGCACAAGAAAAACAGACAAGGTCGTTCTTCTTGTGCTTGTGCTTGCGCTTATGTTGTAAAACAGAGTTGGTATAAACACGAGCTTAAGCACAAAGCTATGGACCAAAAAGATGTCACATTGACCTAGACCTTATGCGAACATATCAAAAGCAATATGACAGACGCTTCCAGGTGATCTGTGACGTCACTGCGGGGGCCTGGGGAAAGAAATTTTAATGCCGTATCCCATAAACCAAAGCTGACGGGAACAGATTGAATTGAATTGAATTGGTGCATGTGTTGGTTTATGGGATACGGCATTAAAATTTCTTCCCCCAGGCCCCCGCAATGACATCACAGATCACCTGGTTCGTTTGCCATCTTTTTTATCATCAGCTTGAGGAGAGTTGGTATCGAGAATTGCGTCAAATATGCCATTCTGCATGTGTGAATGTCTTTACGCTTATGCTTATTTGCTAGTGAAAACCATTCTGTAGAGAATGGGCCCTGTAATTGTTGGTAAAGTCAGACACTTTAACCCATCCTGGGCTGTAAGTTGCAATTGTTCCGACCAAATAAACCCTAACATCAAAATACACTTTATCCACACAGTCCTCTATACGTTTCCTATGGTACTGATAAGTAGAATTTGTCTAACAGACAAGACCTTTTGTTGCTTTTTGATTATATCCTTTTCATGGCCTTTTATGATTGACTGAGCAGTGTTACAATAAAGGAGGAAAATAAAACTTGGTATTAAACTTTTTGACTCTGGGGCAAGGTTTTGTCCAGAAGGGTGTCCAGACACCCTTTGGACACCCACATTGGTAAGATTATATATTCAAGGAAAATTCTCTTAATCTCTCAAAATTTTATCAGAAAACGTACATCCTGGATGCCCAGAGTTTGCAATGTTGGCCAGAAGCCTGCTTAGAGGGAAAGGGTTAAGTGAAGAGGTCATGCATAAGAGATTGTTTAATTAGCTCTTATTAACGGAGCTAGGTTGGTCTGTATGGGAGAATCTTGACTGAGGTCGCCAGTACAGACCGATCGCAGTGAGGTTTGTACCAGCGACCAAGGTCAAGATTCTCCTATACAGACCGACCTAGCTCAGTTAATAAGATGTTTATTATATGGCCAAACAAGAAAGCAATGGAACAAAAACATCAATTTCAACTTCATCTTTGCTTGTAGCTTCCTCGGCAGAACTCAAATTTTCCAACTTCTGCTCATTTTCTTTACCTGCTTCCCCGTGAAGGTCGACTGATTCTTCCATTTAGTCTTATTAACAGGAACAAGCCAATTTTTTCATATTCTTTGTTTGTAACTTTTTGAGGACAACTGTTACAAAAAGATCGGTCTAGATGCTGGTCTAGATGGGAAAATCTAGACTGTGGTCAAGATCGATTTTAGCCAATCAAATTCTTGAATTTGTTTGTTTCCAGTCCTTTTGAGACATGGCCTTATAATAAAGACCAAATAATAAAGGTGTCTAGTTATTATTAGGGTTGATCGTGGATGGAAATTTCAATAAGAACACCTTAGCCACAATATCATACAAACATGCACATCTTTCTACATTTAACTAATGGTATTTCTTTACTTTTACCTTTTGCTATTACAGTACATGGTGTAGGTGTCAGGTCAAAGATCCATTGTAGGAGAAGATGAAAAGTGAGAAGTACACAGTATCATAATTGTGTAGCAAAGCTTCTTAAGCAGTTGGCTGAAACTAGTAACACCTTTTGCATCTTGGGTTCCTATGACTATAGGCAACAATCTGTGATAAAACTGGTTGACATACACTGTAGAGCACCCCCTTTCTCCAATTCAGTGTTGTTTATTAGCACAAAAAGTGTAAGTTTGGTCTCAGACTAAAGAAATCAAAGAGAAGGAATAAGATGGTACCACAGTTGGTATGCCTGCCTGTCCATACTTTTGCTACTTTTTTGTAATAATTTAATATTGCAACATGACAACAATTTTATCACAGATTGTAGTAGTCAGAGTGGTAAGGTACATGTACATTTTCAGTGTGCAAAGAAAGTTGTGTCCGATAGCCCGGGGCTAGTGGATTTTGCCACTGTGCTAGTGATTTTTGTTCTTAACTTGCCCGACGGGCAAGTGCTGTTTTTTGGGGAAATGCAAATTACAGGAGGATTGTAATCAATCCTGCTAATCAAAAAGGGTTTTAGGGCTAGTTGAAATGACTTGTGGGCTAGTACATGCTAGCTACCACTTGCCCGAATGGAAGGCTGTAAAACTGACTTTCTTTTCACTCTGATTTTGTTAATGTTTTTTATGTAACTATATATAATTTTGGCAGTTGTTTCTTGATAAGTTGGTTTTAATTTCCCTGCTTTGGACAGTCTTGATTTTGAAGAGTCCTTAAATTTCAAAGGATGTCATTGAATTCAATAAATCAAGTCTAAATTTGCACAAGGGTCCATCCTTGAATTTTTTCTTAACTGGATATGATAAAATTAAGTTTGGATGTTTTGAGTACAGATTTGATTATTTCTTTTTCTCTAAATTCTGTCGTTTACCCTTTTACAAAAGGTAGCACAATAATGCTTGTGTACTAATCTACAAGCAAAGTGACCAGTAAAGCTCTTTGTACATTTCCATACCTTTGCCCAAGTTGCACAGATTTTTCATTTTCCACAGGCTGTGGGTAGGGCTGTGACAGTCATTTTGTGGATTACAACTTGTATTCAGCCAGCAGCCCTTTTGCTAAATGTTATGTCTTATAGAAAGTATGCCTCTAGTATAAAATGGAGACGTTAAAAATATTGGGCAGTATTAATGTTGATTTAGTTGCATTAGTAATTTAATGTACATGTACAAGATGTAATAATATCAATATTTTATATCTAATTATATATAAGAATAATAAATAATAATAGATTGTATCTACAAATTATGTTGTTCCATGCTTACAACCAAGAAATTAAATTTAATGTTAAATTGTGCAGTATTTATGTTGATTAAGTTGCATTAAAAATATTGTGTAAAACTTTGTAATAATATTTAATTATATATAATAATAAACTGTATATGTGTTGTTCTATGCTTACAACCAAGAAATGAAATTTCAAATTTTATTGTTTAGCAATAATGTTGATTTGGTTGTATTAATAATTTAATGTGAAAGATGTAATAATATCAATATCCCTTACATCTATTTACGTAATGGTTTCACTCGCTTGCACTTGAATTATTTCGGACGTTCTGAATAAATATTGTTTCACTTAACAATATTTCCGTTTACCTGTAAAAGAGTTCTTATTCTGCACAAAGAACTTTGTGTCTCGCGAAAAGAATACGAATTCTTCCGAAAGGAAACAACAACGACAAGTTTCTTTTAAAAAAGAATTCTTAATCTTGGAGGAAGAACTAGGATTCTTGCCTTGAGAACGATTCTTCCGAGAAGATTCCATAAGACTGAGATTCTTCTCAAAAGAACTTTGTGTCTCGCGAAAAGAATACGAATTCTTCCGAAAGGAAACAACAACGACAAGTTTCTTTTAAAAAAGAATTCTTAATCTTGGAGGAAGAACTAGGATTCTTGTCTCGAGAACGATTCTTCCGAGAAGATTCCATAAGACTGAGATTCTTCTCAAAAGAACTTTGTGTCTCGCGAAAAGAATACGAATTCTTCCGTAAAGAACCAACAACGACAAGTTTCTTTTAAGAAGAATTCTTAATCTTGGGGGAAGAACTAGGATTCTTGTCTCGAGAATAATCATTCCGAGAAGATTCCATAAGACTGAGATTCTTCTCAAAAGAACTTTGTGTCTCGCGAAAAGAATACGAATTCTTCCGTAAAGAACCAACAACGACAAGTTTCTTTTAAGAAGAATTCTTAATCTTGGGGGAAGAACCAGGATTCTTGTCTCGAGAATAATCATTCTTCTGAACAGAATTATAATTCTCCTCTGGGGACGAAGAATCTGAAGATCTAAATTCTTCTTAACAGAAACAATATTCTTCTCGTAAGAATATATTTTCTGTTCAACAGAATTGAAGCTAAGAGTGCAAGACAACAATCATAGGTATCATAGGTATGTACGTAGCCATAAAAATAAAAAAATCCTGCTTTACTTTGGTGTAAACAAAGTGACATCTACGAAATATTTCATGGAAAGTACATGGTATTTAACCATTAGTAGATGAGGCAGAAATCGTACGAACGAGTAAGATTCCCGATAGAAAAGCAGTCACGAAATTCAGAGATTCTATATCTTCCTAAAGAAAGATTGGAAAAGGCATTAGAACTCATTGGTGCTCTGGATCATGACAAGACATTTCGCTTGTGTGTGTGTGTATATTTTTTTTGGCGAGAAGAAAAGTTGTTAAGTGTTTTTGTTTTTAAAGTTAATACACAATCAAATTCGACAATACATAAGGCTTACCTTCGATCGTTAATTGTCACAAACCGGCACAGCATTGTGATCGCTGCCGAGCGGAGCGTAATTACACTCGTTGTAAATATGAGCACATTGAGCACATGTGAGTACAACTGGAAAAGCTTGAATGAGTCCGCATTCCCCGCTCATTTATACCTAAGTTAGTACTATATATTTCGAGACCATTCAGTAAATTTCACAGTCGACCTCTCACGCAAGGAGTGTTTATCGATAGATTTCATAGCATTGATCCCACAAAAACTTACAATTTCAAAGCACCAACATTAGCCACCTCTGCTTCTCATAAAATCATGGCAAAATGCGGCATTCTCTGTCCAAAGACACTGCTTTTAACGGAGAAACAGCTCCAAGCCATACATTTCTTTGTAGCGACTTGCAATGTTTGCCCCCTGGCGATCCCATAATCCTGTGCGCATAACTAAGTCTCACATTACTGGAAAATCATTCATTGTGCTCGTTCGTCGACATTTAACCCTCTAAATCTAAAAAGTGTGCCGTTTAGAAATTTTTAGATATCTGTTTTGTGAAATTTAAGGGGAAGATTGCTAATATATTCTCTCCTTTATGAAGTCAGCTCACTTCTGTCACTGGGCTATATTCCCGTGTTCGGCGGCTAATTTTAGGCCCGCAGACCGTTGAAATCGAAAATCTCAAATAATTCCCAAACTCTTCCGCATTTTGAAATTTAAACCTCAGCAGTGTTATAAAATCATCAATACCTTATTACAGACTGAAGATGAGGGTAGGTTAGGTTTTGAGCTGTGGCCACGGTTTGCTCGATTTTCCTGTGCATTCGCTGTTAAGTCCTGGCGGTGAATATTTACCGGGGCCCAGCCTTCTCCGAAGGCGGGAACCGGTCTTAAAATGCAGACGGTCCGTTTTTTCAACGTTACATTGTTAGGGATATATCGCTGACTGAGATATATCGCTGGCTCGTTACTTTGGCTCGCTCATTGAAATCTTATCCGCCGTTTTAAAAAGCACTGGAGGGCAGGCATGGAGGACTTCAAGAGAAAGATTGTAGCTTTTCCTCAACCTTTACTATGGACTAGTTTATGAGCGAAAATTTAAGAGTGAATATTTGGAGAGACAAATTTACGAGCGATCACTTAAGAGTGAACCTTCCATCGTGATTCAAACTTATCGAGAATAAGAGCGACTTATCAAAGCTATCTGCATTGAGTGAACCTTCCATCGTGAAATTTATCGAGAATCAAAGCGAACACTTATCAAAGCTAACTTTATATCATCTTAAAAAACGTGCTAAAAGGCGATCTAGACGTGCTCGTGAACCGAGCAGAAGAAGAGGAAGAGGTCTCAACAAGAAGAATAGCATGTTGAAGAAATTTGTCTTCAAAAAGATTTCAACGATTGAGATACCGAAGTCTTCAAAGCTCCATCGCTATGTTAATAAGGTGAGAAAACTTTCAGTCATACACGATATAAATGTAATAACAAACGCGATCCAAAGATAATTAACTTAAATAAAATGGCTATACCCGAAAGCTTATTTGTTGTCTTTCTTTAGCAGGCATGCATTATCACAGGATAATGAAACTAAAAGTAAAGCACATCAATATTTATCATTGTTTTCTTGCAGTTGTGTGAGTCATATGTGAATTTCAAACTAAGTAAAGATGTTGAGAAGAATCCAGGACCTACTCAATACAACACTGATCATCATGAAGTAATAATTAGACCTTTTATGCAAAATCACAGCTCAACAATGCAGTTGACCTCTCCTATTTCCTCTGAGAATTTGATACAGTCAAGATTAGGTGAACTTGGTTTACGGGTGATTGTTTTTTTTAGATCTGTATCAAAGAATTGGCATAAAATCTAAATGAAAAGGCTGCGTCTTACAACGATATCCAAAAGAAGTAAATTTAATGTGGTCATGTTAACAATTTTTAAACACGCGGGTACCCTGTGCTATTGTCAGAATTTGAAGTAGGGAGCAACGACTGTAACCATATAAATATTAATTCGATTAGTTTGCACACGGAATGGTTTAATGCGACTATATTTACCACTTATCAATAAATGAGATCCCTGTGTATTGCAAAGTATAGTTACAGAATTCATCCTAGCGAGTTTTCATCAGTCTAAAAAATATTTGCAATAAAAACGATTTTCATGTCGCCCAACAAACTTGTTGATGGAAACTACCCTTCCACGTGGCCCCGGTAAAATTCACGAAGTGATTCTTGTTTTTATTTGATGTGGAGATCTACATTTTGTGTCATGAGCATATTCCTTGCCTTTATAAAGGAATGACTTTTCATACGCAGAGAGGTAAGTGCATACATGTACATACATGTAAGCTAGCTGAAAACACATCTCACACACTATACATTATTTTCATATACATCAATTTGCCAACTCCGCGGCCCGCAAATAGCAAAAGCTAGACGAGGCGGGCGGAGAGGAAAGGTTACAGCAGTCAAAACAGATGATATTGTAAAGTAACTAAATAAACTACGTGGATAAATACGAATTACAGAAAAACAAGCCAAAGATACAAAATATATAGTCTTACAGAATATTACAAGACAAATTTACCAAGAATGGAATTTTGGAGGCAAGTTATTTGCTGATGTAGAATTACCATTTTTTTTCTAGGAGAATGGGCGCTTTAACATAATCGTCTTCTGCTTCCATCATCGAGGGCAAAAAGTGATGGAAATTTTTTTAAGAGCTCCTTTGTAGAGTTGACTAAATTCTTTTCAAAGTTTAGCTCCAGACCTTGGAAAAAGAATCTTGATTTAGATTCAGCCTTGACGTCTGGACATAATAATTTCCAGACGATTGAAAGCCTGGTTTCAGGCTTGTGCTTTGAATTAGCTTTAGTGAAGACATCACAGATATTAGAAGGAGCATAGGAGACTTCAAACATGTTAGAAGATATTTTTTAGCATATAACATTTGTAAAGGTAGAATCTTTGAGGAAATAAGGGCACAGCATGGGTGTTGGGTTCAGAAAAATACATCAAACGAAGGACTCGTTTTTGAAGCACGGGAATTTGTTGTAAATGGTTTTGGCAGCTTTATCCAAGCCGCCAAACCATCTTCCTCACCTTTGCAGACATTATCCTTGGAGCATCTCCTCCTTTATTGGTTGTTCCTGGAGTGTAATCAAAAAGGTAACCAAGTACTAGCAAAAGGCAAAGTCTTAGGCATTTATTTCTAACATTTTGTCGTAATTCGAACACAAGAAACTTCAATTTAGATTTCTATTGGAGGAAATCCGTTGGTTTCCCCTAAAATGGTTAATTGTGCGCCAAAACGAAACGTAAAGTACATGTCTCGGATTCTCTTCCCTGCCCTACTTTTTATACCCCTACCCCCAGAGTTGTACGGACGCGGTCAGTCAATCGGTCGCACGCTGACGTCATAACCAAATTGTTTGACATCGAAAGGTTTCCATTTGCTCTAGATATGGGGCTCCGCTATGATCATTGAACCTTACGTATTGGCTAGAGTTTCCCACAAATGTACCACTCAACGAGCTGAGACTTACAGAAAAAAAAACACTCAGGAATATTGTTCCGTCTACCCTTAAGGGTGTCCATTAACTTTTTCCTTAATCTTGAGACTTGCTTTATTTCGTAAGGATCGAAGGAGCCGCGCGTGGTACATTACAAGGTTGCTGCAAAGCAGCCGAGGACCCAGTGCGAATATATATACCTGCGACACTATGCTTTGAAAGGCCTGCATGTGTTTGCCCTCTTCTTTCCTTCCATAAGATCTACGAAGTCTACTGGATTCGTTTACCTTTGGAGCTAGTTCGAATTTTATGAAACGTCTTCATCTCCAGTAAACTACCTTGTACATTTTGGAGGGAGAATATTAGCATATTGTCACGAAACGTCGTTAGAGTGTGAATGACAACAACTAAATACAGAGTATATCTCACTTATTTTTATTCAAATTCACTTATTTTTAATATTATTCAAATTCAATCTGCAGTAAGTGAAACAGGCTAGTACGTACATGTAATGACCTTGAGCCTACACAGGCAAAAACAAAACAAAACAAAAAACAAAAGAAAAGCTAGGTAAAAAGGCGTTTAGCTCCATAATTGGAAAGATCTGTATTTTATTATTATTATTATTATTTACCAGACAATCCAGACAATAATAACAATAAAGCTAAATCATATCAAGAATTTTGCATGAATATAAAAACGTTATTGTACTCCTATTGCTAAAATAACAGATAATACCTATTCACCTAAACTTGTCTGAAGCAGTCTTAGTCAAATATATAAGAATTCGCTGTTTCCTTCTATGCAAGGCTAATCATGGTTTCTGACCCTTTTCAATGTGTACCTGTTTTAAGTAAGAAAACAACAACATATAACAACAGCAAAAATACTGTTTTTGATAATGATGATGATGATGATTACGATGATGATGATGGTGGTGGTGGTGATAGCCTGCGTAGCAAGCGTTTCCGTGCGTTATAGGAGCAAACAACGAGGAACGAGAGTCTAAGACCGCGCGTAAAAGGGCGCCAGTAAAAGAGCTGGGAGGGGGTGGGGAAAAAGGAAGGAAACGCTTGCAGACAAACCTCGGGATTTTGAAAACCGCCCACTTGGCCTGTCATGCCTGAGTTCCCGCACCAACATTTGATGCTGTCATCAGCTGTCATAATTGACCAATAAAATGTTTGGCTTTCAGTGGAGCGGAAATGAACTTCAGAGGACGCGCGTGTGTGAACCCAAAATATATTTTTTGGTATTTTGGAACACGTGGACGGCGTTTATGTTGAAATGTCAATGAATCCGAACGATCCGTACAGGCTATGGACTTTTGTCTTTTTAATCCGTCTAACAGAACAGTCTGTAAATCACCATCTGCGAGAATTCAACATCCCTCAAAAAACACTAACGAGCTGGACCCAGCATGACACATTGCAGGAAACCATCGCATTCGCGGACAAAAAAAAATCGCTTTTAGTTATTCAGATCCAGGAGGCACTTTGGAGAATAAATTGAACGACCTGAAACCCTTATTTAGTCGCAAGAAGAGCCTTGCGTTTCAAAAGAGGTCAAAGAAAATGCTCTTGCATTGGATCACAAACCTTGCCGACCAGAATATAAAACAACAACAACTGAAAATTGATATGCGTGTCACGTACCATACCGTTCTCTCAGTATGAAACAAACCTTTGATCGACACATGTCAACATTGTTCGACTAGCCGAGCCAAAATCGAGGGGTTTGTCTGCAAGCGTTTCCTTCCTTCCCTTCCCCCTCCCCCCACTTTCATTTTTTGGCTCATGTTTCATTTCTCGCGCGGCCAAAACCTAGAATACCGTTCCTCGGTCTTTCTTCGCTCCGAAACCAAACGGAAACGCTTGCTACGCAGGCTATGTTGGTGATGATGATGATGATCCTTTGCCAAAATTTCACTTCCCGTTGTTTAAAGCGTTCAAATAATCAGTCCAAAGTTGTCCCTAGCAAGTAGTTTTATGAAAAACAATGCACAAAACGGCATTTTCCGATTTTTGGGGTAAAAATACAACTTTATCTGGACTTTTCTTTTAAAAAAAGCTTTGCTCTTGTCCTCCAAATATCTCATCAGAAATTAACAACTTGTTTTACGAAATCAGTCTCACATTGATTGAACAAAGAATACCTCTGAACTTAAAGCACAAAGAGAACACGGCATTCTGAAAATCAACATGACAGTGATGTGTCCACTGAATTAAGTCATTCATTGCCCAGTGTTCGTGAATTGTCAACTAAACCGTTTTGTTCCTTTTTTTTGTTAACAAACCTAATGATAAACTAAACTTCTGGAGATTAGGAAATCTGCAACAAAATCATGCTGATGTTTAGGGAAGAATACGTCTTAAATATGCGATGATGAAAAAAGCAAAGAGCAAAGGAGTAACACATGAATATTAAACATTATTTCATCGAGGCACGTTCGAGCATAAACGATCGTACGAGCGAGCTTTGCTCAGTTAACTAGACAGCAACGACTGAAATGTTAAGAGATTGAGACAGTTTTACGATTTACGTGACAAATTACAAATGACAATTCTGGCCACGGTTCAGGCAGTTTTAATTGAATCAATTTATTTCTTTTGGATAACGGTAAAAAGAGAAATCTAACCTGACAGATAAACATACATTGCAAAACGTGGGAAGACAAAAAGTGCCCCTATACTAATAGAGACCAAACAACATGAATAGGTAAGTGTAAGAACTAAACGTAAACCCGAGGGAAAGTAATAGGGGAGATGTCCCCTAAAAAAATAAAAAAAATAAAAAAATAATGTTTCTTGAATTCCCGCAGGTTTATATATTAATTTCAATAATGAGGGATAGAATGAAAAACGGAGCGTTTCTAATTTCATACACGGCAAGGAACCACCCTATAATCTCACTGGTCAATCTTTGTTCCCTGTAAAACATTCCCAGGAGTTACCTGGCTGGTAATAGAGAGATTAAGATTCACGTTTACGGCATACGGCAAACGGCAAACGTCAGTTGAAAATTTCTCAGAATAGAAAATAAGCAGATAAAAACGGTCCAGAAAGATTCTTGTGGACAAAACTGGCATAAAACTACTTATTTTTGTGTAGAAGCAATAAACAGTAAACGAGAAATATGGGGAAAACTTGGTCATGTGGTACAAATTCACGTTTGCCGTTTGGCGTAAACGTGAATCTTAATCTCTTTAATATATCTCTCTAGACGCAGTTTGTCTCAAAAACAAACAAGGAAGAAAGCATTTTCTACCTGGCTTGAAAGCAGTTCCGATGAAACACATTATGAGGGCAAACACCTGAAAGAAGACAACCACTTCTGCAAAAGGAAAAGTAAAAGGAATACAAAAACAAATAAACATACAGACAAGCAAAAAAAAAACATATTACTTTGTACAACAATCTTTTGATTTAAAAAAATCCTTGCTTATAAAGTTATAAGTTATTTAAAAAAATCCAACAATTCAAACGATTTACACCTATGTTAACACTAATACAGATAAACTGGCTTAAAGAATTATTAACACTTTAACGATAGATTTGGTCTTGTAAGGTTGATAAGCAGTTAACCGAGCACTAATAGATTCAGTCACAAAAAAGCTGCTCTTTTGGAAGTTTTACTCTGGGGAAGACGGCTTTTAATTTGAATGACTTAAAAACCGTTTCCAGCTCCCGCCGACCTCAGATACTTTCCGTAAAAAATGTCTGGGAGTAAATAAAATTCAAAATTTTCATTTTTTTTTTTATATATCAAATTTGAAATCAACTCATCAAATTGTCATATTGCAGTTGATGTTAATTAGCGTTATTTCATTAAACTTCCGTGTTAATGTCAATGTAATCCAGGCCAATCGCGTTCGTCAGAAAGCATCCTAATCTGGTGTTCCTGTGGCACTGAGGCAAAAAGTTTCGAGCTATCACCAGCGACTGTAAATTAGCCACCCCTATTTATTTTATTAAGGGGCATCTCGGCCGTATGAAACTGGACTCCTTTGAACTCGTTTTTGTGTTTCTGCAGTCTCGTTTTCGTGCAGAGTGGAGACGACATGTTTTTGATCACCTTCTTCGACTTCGACGTCTTTCTTCATCACCTTGAAGTTCGTATTTCGTGGATGTGGAGTGTGTGCTGTAAGACGTAATGTTATTTAGGTGTCTTCAAAGGGCTTAACTGCAGAATATTGTGCCACTTGAAGAATATTCTGCGTAGCTGGCTACGCGGACTAAGGAAAGGAATAAATTAAAAACTGCATCCTTTGTTACACGCTGGCTACGCCTTACTCAGAAACTGATTGCGAGGAATAAATTAAAAACAGTATCCTTTGTATATGCTGGCTACGCAACAGACACAATTGTTGTGCCATGCTCTATCCAATCCTTAATCGCCACAGTAACAAGGTTAATTCGCTTCTGTCTTCCGCTGCGACAACGAAAAAGTTGCGTGATTCTTCTTCTATACCTCCGAACACCCACTGGCCCGCAAGCTCACATGTATTATTGTATGCATTCGTTCATTACGGCCAATTATATATTATATCTAATAATAACCTACACTCAAGAAATCTATCAGCAACGGTTTGGTAACAATGGCAACGACCTTAAAACGATAAAACCATCCTGGCGTGATACTCATATACGCGTGCATTTTTTTTTCTTTACTTACGATGTTAGCACATTCTGAGCACATTCATCCACGATGTCTTACTGCAGTTCGTAGCGATCAATATCTAACCAGATAGTACGTGGGCTCTACTACAGAAACGCCTAATTGGTCCACCCGAGCCTTTCAACGACCTGTTTGACTGATTGGGTGACAGTAGCTGACCATAATACAAAGTAAAGGACAATGGGCTATATCTGATAGATACTGGCAACAAAAACAGCACCTCAAAAAATAATTTCCTCTCCCTCATGACGATGTTAGAGTATGTCATTGTGTCTGTCAAGTTATGCCTAGATGTTGCAAATGACATTATGCTGGGTGAAAGGAATTTAATTGTAGCTTGTTGACATGCCGATTTGACTCCAAGTAACAATAGGCCCTTTGTAGCTTTCCAATCACGTGGTACAACACGGCCATGTTGTGACTCAAAAGTCACAGTGGAAGGGGACATTGGGGGGGTGACCAATACCGCAATACCGTACGAAAAAATGACAAATACCGAAATACCGCGTCGAAAATCGACTAAATACCGATACCGCATATTTTAATTACACTTATAACCGGTTCCTCATACTTCTAGTTGCTTCCATCGGGCCGCGGAGTTAATTATCTCAGGAATTTATGCACAAAGATTTTTTTGGGGGGTAGTTCGCAAATTTTTCACAAATTTTCACTGAAAAGTAAACTACATTCGTTCAACCGATAGAGTCCTAATAGTGAATAACAATTCTCTTATCTTAACCTGGTTTTCTAAAAGGTCATTTGCATGATGGCGTCATTATTACAACAAACAGCAGTTCTCTTTTTTGCGTGAGACCGTCGAGATAGAAGACTTTGCGTTACCCCCTAAAATCCCCGAAGCCTGCTCCCTCGGTGCATATGAAACCAAGATGGCTGCCAGTAACGCATAGCCTGCGTAGCAAGCGTTTCCAGTCGAGTTGTATTCTAGTTCTTTGTCGGGTCCTGATACAATCGTCGTTTTTTAATTAAATGAGCCCCCCGTCTCTATTAAGATCCCCTCAAATAGAGAATTTACGGTAAGCTAGTTATAGCGCGAAAGTTAGGGCGGGAGCAAAAAAAATATGGAAGAGGGGGGGGGGGGGGGTGGAGGGGAGAAGAGGAAAAAGGAAGTCTCCGTCTCTCCCCTCCCCATCCCCTGTATTCTATTTATTTATTTTTTTTTTTTTTTGCTCTCTTCCCAACTTTCTCTACGAACTCGCGCGGAAACGCTTGCTACCCAGGATAGTAACGCAAAGCGTTCGATCTCGACGGTCTTACGGAAAAATAGGGGACTGTGAACCGTCTACAACTACTACTACTAGTTGAATACATTTAGTTTTCCGTTTCGTATTAAATTTCACTTAAATTTGTTAATTCCAAAGCGTTATAAAACAAATTTAACGCTCTAACTTGTACAAAACAGGAAAATCGTAAAGTATTCTGGTAGTAGTGGTAGTGGTAGCCAAAACACGTCATCACGCATATCGCCTATTTTCCGGTCAAGTGTCAGAAGTGTGGGCCAGTCTTACCAACTTACCAAATCCTCTCTTTTGACTTTACAAGCCGTTTCTCTGTATTTAAAACCCGGCATCTAAACTTATTTTTCTTTCGATAAGGTTCGCTTCCTTTGCCCTCTTCATTTAAAAATTGGCACACAGTCAATGATGACCTCGCCGTCTTCAACCTCAGCGACCTCAGCCATTGTGCGAAAACGGGTAAGACCTCGAATTACCGGCACACGTACACAGATTGAAAAGCCTGGTAAGGTAACTTGAGACAACTTGTTGTCATTGGATGCAACAACAATCATACTGTATATTGAGCAATATTATCGACCATTAACTGTCACAAAATGACCCACAAATGGCGTAATCATTTACTATTATGTATAAAGACTTCTAAATATTCACTTTTATTGACCTTTATGTCTTACTGTGTTTTATTTTGCGTATTGTATCGAAAGGAAAGCGCAAACAACCGTACCGCAATACCGTGAACAATCATATTTCCCCGAATACCGTCAGCCAAAATGATGAAATACCGCATACCGCAAGGCTAGATGATACTGGAATACCGCACGTTAAAATCAAAATTACCGAAATACCGCATGAAAAAAAGCCCAATACCGCAATACCGTAAACCCCCATGTCCCCCTCACAGTGGTGTAAGACCAACAAAAGGCATACATAATTTTAAATCGTAATTTCCTTTTGTCTTGTCCCAGTGTGACTTTTCCGTCCCAACATGGCGGTTTTCTACCACGTGAATGGAAAGTTGCAAAGGGCCTATTGCTTCACCAATGCAAGCCCAGCTTCACCAATGCAGTCCTATAGGCTGTTCTAGGAAAATCAACATCCTTTAATATTTTGATGTCAGTGGTAAAAGTTGTCCATACCTTCATCCCATTGCGTTATAGGAGACACGTTGATTGCATCTTGATGCTGGAATGAAAATAAATTTAAAGAATACAATGACTTCAACTTTATTTTATGCCACATATTTTTATCGATAACCTCTGTCCACATTTCAGTTAGTTTTGCTTTAATTTCTGTATTTATTTTTCTGCCTTGTAACATGTTCATAAAACATAGGCACGTTAACCTTGAAACAGGTGTAACAGAACGTGCGTCGTACGCTTCGCGATAGCCGAATAAGGTCCTGAATGTCTTGAAGCAGCATTCATACTAAGATTTGAGCCCTTAAACAGCTACATCACTGCAGTACTCAATGTTTGAATCATAGATACATTTAAATTTTATACTTCCAAACACCTATAGGCGAAACAGAAGACCGAAAAAATTGTCATGAAGAACCAAGATCGCTCTGCCGCGTGACAGAAAAGCGCCCATTGATAATTGTCGATCGTGAAAATGACGTAGAGAGAGTATCAATCAAGAAATCAGCCCCTGTGAATATTCTTTTCCTGGTTATTGTTCTTGGTCGGACACCCGCAACATTTGGCTATTATTTTCCCCTCATTTCCACCCTACCTTAACTGGATCTTCGTAATAAGCAATAACTTCAGTCTCTGCACAGTCATGCTCGTGTGAAACGATTAAGGTAAACGTGAACGACCGCTTCTCTATGTCCTCGTGGGAGATTTCAATGAAGCAGCGAGGGAAGTCGGTACAGTTTTCGGGAGAATTCCATGCATCTTTAGACCTGATAATCTGGAATGGGTTCAAAGCGACATTTCTTGCCATCAGTATATAGTAAGCAAGCATCAAAGCTGATAAGTGTTAATTAAGAGGCGTTACATGGAGAGAGGGACATCATGACTAGGAAGATCCTAGAGGGCAGAACAACTTTACGCTGGGTTTACATGCAAAAATTTCAGCCCGTGGGTGCCTGAGTAGAGAGGGTTCGAGAAGGAAGTAAAAATGGTGGGCAACAGAAACAAAAGGGCAATTTTGGCTCTTTTGTTTTGTTTACAGGAGTTAATAAATATCCTTGGCCCTAGTAGTACTATCTTCCTAGGGGCGGAGGTCAATTTACATGATCTTCCTATAGTACTGGCCAAGAAGTACAACCCTTTGCGTGTAAGGCGCCAGGATGATCCGCCTTCTAATCTTCCGCCTCCGTGTAAGCAGCCTCTTAGAGAACCCAACTGTAAAATTATTATGGGTACAAGATTCAATACACAGGCCGGGAAACATTGGCTCCAAAGAACGTTTTAACTTGCCTCGGAAAAGAAACATTTACCAATGAAATAGAAGGTAAGATCATGCTAAATTTATTTGTTGTCAAACGTCCAAAAGATATATTTAGAGCCAAGTACGCTAAATTCATACCATTTGATCGAGTTTTTCCATTCAGTCCTAGCCATTTACTGTCTATTATATCGAGACGATGATAAGAAGATTCATGCCTGATATATTCAAGGCAATTTTTTGTTACCACTTTTGCCGAATTTACATGTATTTATTGACTTTAATCTGACGTTTGCCGCAGTAAACACGAATCTATCTATCTTATACATGTAAGCAGCCTATCTGAATTGACATTTTTTGTATTGCTTGACTTACTGAGCTAGGGCGTAAACGTTACCCGTAAATAGGAATTACAATGTTTCCGATTGGCTAATATTAAACAATAATGGAATAGATCAGAAAGGACAGATCTTGGAAAGACAACAGAAAAGATTACATCGCTTCGTCCATACTCAAGTACTATTATTACGGATAAACAGTTCTTATTGAGGACTTCTTTAAAAGATTGTCGATGTTATTGTTGTTTTTATTATTATTTCCTCCTACCTTAGTTTTACCATCTTTTATCTTCCAACCCAACTCCACACCTCTGAAACTTATTTCGATGTCTTGGTCACTATTAGAGACGAAGAGTCCAACCAGTGTTGTCAACAGTTGACGACCTCTTGCTTTTTCCGCTTTGCACACGTGCTTTTGACAAGAAAGATGAAAAATATATTTTAGCGACAGTTCTTTACATGAAACATATGTATACTTAAAGCTTGGTCTTAACAAATAGGCATGTGTCGAATTATCAAATTATCATTGGCATTCTTGGATTACTGGTTCATTTCTTTTTTGCTTAGCCTACGAGACAAGTCAAAACTGGCTTATTATAGATGTGATTAGATTTAGGGACTGAAGCATCAGTTCAAACAACTAGTGCTTACGCTTCTTCACTCGCCACGAATCAGTAAGCTTAGAAAAAAAATGAAAGGAGGCCACACTTATCTTACCTTGGCAATATCCCTTTCAAGTGAATATCTTAAGAAATACTTTTTTGTTGTTGTTTCATCTATGTTATTGCTGTTGCATTGCGATTTTCTGGATTTCATTGGTGCTAATTATTATTACTATTATTACTATTATCATTATTATTATTATTACAAGTAATCTCAGTAAAAGTAGATTATATTCCGTGTAAAATTAAATTCCCTGTAGAATTAAATTTTTAACTGATCGAGGCTAGACGTAAAGCTCACAATAAACCCATTAATACTCTTTCAGGCTTAGTCTATGGCGGGGAACGTTTAAGAAATTTATGAACTATCGATCGCCCCACTACCGACTGAATAGTCCGATCAGTACGATTCTCTCTCTGCTCGAAAGGTGTCTTCATCGGTCAGGGAAAACATTAACACAACATTGTTCATCATTATTTCGATTGTTTTAGGTTAGGGTAGCGAACCATTTGGCTGGGGTTCGAAGAGCTTCTACATGACCTCTCTCCCCGGAATGAAAAAGAACAATATGGCCGCCAAATACATCCAGTTTTAGTTTTCAACGTTCTCCTTTATTAACAAAAGTTGAACATTTATTTCGCAAAGAAACTGTTAAGTTAAAAAAAGTAAACAACAAAAGTCTCAGTCTGCTTTTCGATTTAACTTGCAATATCGGTCACTATACGCAACTTTTATACTTCTGGCTCAGTTTTCCTTTGGTTCTGCTTTGGAAATGGTATAATAATATTTAGAGAGACAATACCGTGTAAAGAATTGTTGAAAAAAAAAACGTTAAAAACGTGCTAATTGATGACAAAAAAGGTACTTTGAAAACGAACTAAAACGATCAAAACGCTTTGTTCAAGTGACTGATGACGTCACGTCCCTCTTTTGGTCATGAAAAAAATTATCAGATAAAACATTAATTTCCCGCAGATTTTCTTTGCAGTATGATTAAAGGTTGACTCTCTACAGCCCTCGGCCTAGTCTCCCGACTTTTAAATGCCAGTCGTCAACTGGTTAGTTTTAAATGGCCCGCACAATTAAAACCTCAAATGTGTTGTTTGTTTTGAGCTCGTTAATGAAATCTTGTCACAGCCTAATTCAGAAATAGTCACGTGATCGATGGCGTCATTACCTTAGATGTGACATGGGAAGATATTTTATGGCAAACGTTATCTTGTCGTGGTCTGACAGTCTTCTAAGTATAGTATTGTCAAAGTTATAAAGCTTTTAAAAATAGTGCCTAAAAGGATTCTGGGGTAATTTTTATAATAACTATAATTTACTTTTATAATTCTTATTACTTGGTAATGGTTGACACCTGCTTGCAACAAGGGAAACAGCTTATTTTGTGGTGCCGAGATTTTTGAACGTTTTTAAACTTAAACATACCTATAAAAGTTGTAGGTGACCTCAATGGGGCCTGATCTCAAAAAGATTTACTTTTATCTGATGCATACCTGGTATGCCATAACTGTGTCATCGAAGAGAATCGGTACAATCTTCCAGTCCTTTCCTATTACCGGCTTTTCTCCAAAAAGCCCCAACTGCATTC
Organism: Porites divaricata; assembly: GCA_038088405.1. Taxonomy (NCBI): domain Eukaryota; kingdom Metazoa; phylum Cnidaria; class Anthozoa; order Scleractinia; family Poritidae; genus Porites; species Porites divaricata. The sequence continues at coordinate 28,360,927 of JBBMOI010000008.1, read as the reverse complement.
TCTTTTTGTCAATTGCATCTGGAGTTCCGAACACAGCAAATTGGTGATTTCCTTTTGGTGAGTTTAAAGTCACTTCTACTGAGTTTTTTGACATTTCAACGATAGCATCCGGGTAAAGTTCCTTAATGTTAATCCAACGCTTCTTCTTTTGGTTGGTTTTTGAATCTTGAACACAAACTTTTACTGTAACATTCCATTTATTTCTCAAGCTTAATTTAGCACAATGCTCCATCTTTAATTTTACTGCTCCGCTTTTACCACTTGCCTCAGCAGAATACAATCCTAAAACAAGACAAAAGGTATTATGAAGTAATAATGATTTAACTTAAGTGGCTTTTATTAATAAGCAAGCGTACCAAAGAAAAAGTATTGTAAACCGCGGGAATAGTACTTTTTTGGCCTTCACATGAAGAATAAAACGTAAATAGGCACTTTGCATGATTTTAGCCACAAGATTTACTTTTATTGATGAAAGAAGTTGAAAAATCATGCATTTCACTCAATAATGGCTTGACCACCTGCCACTTATGACGTCATATCTCGTAACCATAGAAACTGAACTTGTCTCAAAATGTGCAGTAGGGATGAACGAACAGCTACTGAAAATGTCAGGTGTTGATGTTTTATCCTCTAGGGAAAGACTCAAAAAAACTTCAGAGAGTAGGTGGCAACCACTCCCCACATACCCCCTTGTACGTCCGAGGCTTAAAGAGTGCTTTTGGCGATTAAATACAACATATCATACATACCACTGATCAATCTCTCTCGTTTGTAAGCAAAATTCCTGTCGGCTTCTAAATTGAATGAATAAATGGAATAATGCTATCATTAAAGTCGGCACTTTTAGAAATTTGCAATAATCTTACTCGCCGTACTACATCCGCTCTTGTGTTTTATTTCTATGCTTTACTCAACTAACGGGGATATTCAAAAACAAGTGGTAGTCTGAAATTCAGTTTATAAAGCCTCGCAGGTCCTACAAGCAGCACGTCAGAGGCATTTTTTTGCACGCTGACTTGTGTAATATGACAACTAAATAAAACCATTAAAATGATCCCGAAGGGGATGTGAATAGCATATTATTCACAAACGTTTACGTGTCCCGAACACTCCACGTTTCAGCTTAATTTTCTTTGGTTCAAAAGAAAAAAGAGTGTAAAAAAATTACAATTTTTTTTATAGCTTTTCTTTTTTTTTTCCCACCGTCAGTCGTTTTAATAGACATGACAAATTATTTTTAAGAAGCAAAATTATCCTTGTATGGAGGGTAATTTAAACAAATAAATACATGTAAATTTAACATCTACTTTTATCCTAATAATAGTAATGGCCATTGGACGTCTCCAGGAGAAAAACGTTAAAAACTTTCCATAGGAGAGGGTGCTCCATAAGGAATGGCATAACTAACTAGTGACTTAAATATATTTTACTACAGAATACCAGTTGTATTAGAAAGCCGCAGGTCATCTTAGGGAGGGTGTGCGCACCCCTGCACCTTCCCCCAAGATCCGCCCCTGTAGTTCTTTATGGACACCTGATACTATCATTTGTGCTAAATTAAATAAGTCCTCCACCCACCAAAAAAAATCAGCTAACCCTCCAAAGGAAAAGGAAAAGGAAAAGTCATGGTGTAAAAATTTAAATTGCCATTTCTCTTTCACACTTCAACAGTTCTGTACTTGAAGCTGAGAACAAAAACTTCTGGAGCGGAGAGCGAAAGACTGTTATAAAAAAGGGAAAACTTGCAAAAAAGGGGAAACTTAATCCGAGCAGATTTTTTGCTTTTTAAGAAACAAAAAAAAAATCCAACAAAATAATATTTTGCTTGCGAAAAGCTAACGTTCAATCTACTACTTGTCCTGTCGATTGAATTGTGGATATCAAAGATCCAAGTGATCACAGGCCTTGTCTCTTTAGAACATACATGTAAAGTATTTGAGAAAATGTGGGCCCTAACTGCGAGACATGGTAACTTGGGGTATTATAGGGGAAATACACCTTTCCTGCATTTACTCTCCAGTCAGCAATCATAAAGAAATGAGAACGAGGCTCGGGTGGACAATTCCATACAAATCACTGTAATCTGTCCCTCAAGCTTCGACAGTGGGGCCTTTGCTTACAGGAATGCAGGGAAGGTCTATTGAGAAAGAGGAGGGTACTAACGCCACTAAAGTATACATACACTAAGCATTACTGCACTAACCTTCAGGTCCCTTTCGTTTTCTTTTCTCTTTATTTACGGCCAGCACAATTCCCGAAAGATAAAATCAAAACACACATAAATAGTTATTAAGTGTTTTATACCATCATCCAAGGGAGATTTTTCTCTCTTAGAAAAATGTAAATTTCAGCGGAAAACGTAAATGGAAAGACTATTTCCATATCGATTGTTTTGAAATAGATAAGTTAATAAAATGTAGCGCCTTATTAAAATGAAACCTGTTACATTTGTACAAGAATCTGGCAGTGGAGGGCTAGAGAAGAACTTGGTTTATGCGTGGTACAGTTAATTGAAAGCCCGCCGTTCTGCGGGCACCACAATGGGGTCTTTGACATTGACGAATTTCACATTTCGATCTGCTACTTTTAAAGCCAACGAGAGATTAACAAGAATGCAGCCAGAGTTTTGAAACTATCACTATGCAGAAACCAGTGTCTCTGAAATTCAATCATTTGGCGTTTTTGAAGAGGCAAAGTAGCCATTGCCATTGTTTTACTGCGGGATCCTGCGGTATTGCCGCAAGTGTGGCTGTCAGTCGAGTTCTTTCAAATTTTCAGAGATAAGGTTTCAGGAAATGTAACTTTCCGAATTAACCATTGTGTCATTTAAGGAGAATGGAGAAGGCTTAAACTTAATTTTGATAATACATGTAGTGCTGACTTTTCTTGTGAAGAATCATGTCTTTAATGAAGCTTTAGGGGGGGGGGGGGTGGTGGGGAGGGTTATTTTCTGAGAATACGTGAGCTCGTAGTCGTTCTCGTCAACAGACCCTGAGGGGGATAGTTGTTTTAGTATTTGCCAAATCAGTTGGATAAAAATGAAAAAAAAAAAGTAACTTCAACGTCATTTAGTATGAACGTTGTTTACAATTTACAAGCATTTCGGGGAATTTGTCAGCATGAAACTGGTCGGCGAACAGCCTCTCGCCTCAGTATGTATATCTACCACTCTTCACCTCCCCTTCGGGGGATAATTGTATACTATTACCTTCAAGCTCCCGGATTTTGTTTCTTAAGCTGCTCTTCGCCTCTAAAAATAAATTTTGTTTAAAATCAGTACATTTACATAGAGGTCTAGCCAGACAAAACAGGGAAAGAAATACAAACTAACCCATCCGACTCTCAAACAATCTGGAAGTAACTTTCCTTGGCAATGGTCTTAAAGGGGGGGGGGGGGGGGGGGGGGAGACGTTTGTGGTTAACGCTTACTACTCTGGCTTATTGACCGCTATGGGTAATCTCAACAGATATCTTCAGATTAAAATGTGTTTTGTTGTTGTTGTTGTTGTTAAAGACAAATACCTGGCTCGGTGGGATAAGCACGATTGAAATTGGAGTTATTTCTACAAAAAAATTATAATATCGCAACATCCATAGATGGAAAAGTGCTCCTCTTCGACTGTCTTTGGTTATGCATATATCCCATTTATTTTCACATTTTTCCCGAATTTCACCACTCTGCTCAGGCTAAAAGTACTACCGTGGCATTCACCTTGCACAATGACTACAGTAATAAGGCCACTGATTTGTACTTAGCATTTAGCTGAACTACAAGCTTTTAAATAATCTAGCAAAAAAATAATACAGATACAAAGAAATTAGCTCCAGCCAGAAATAATATAAATAAATAAATAATAAAGTTCGGGCCAAAAGGGGATGGGGTCATTCCTTCTTGTTCCAGCCAGATAAGAAAGTCATGGAAATAACACAACTCATCCGACTAATCAGTAGCCAAACATAGCAAATAACTTCTAAATCTTTTAGCGTTCGAGCATCCATATTGAGAAAAGTGCTCCTCTTCAACCGGTTTTCATTATACACATATTACTGTTATTATTATTATTGTATTACTATTACAATTGTTTCAAAATATTACTTATTACTGAGTTTTTACTCTAACGTCTGCCTATAACAGCGAAACGGTGCCAATCACCTCGCACGTACACTGTTGTAAAAAGATCACTAAATTTATACTTAGCATATTTACTTCCCTAACCTCTACTCCCCAAGCAGGTTTTTGACGACTTCAGGAAAAAGTGTGAGCCCTAACAGCGAGACATGGACACTGGGGGTATTAAAGTGGAAATAGACCTTTCCCACATTTACTCTCCAGTCAGCGAACATAAGGAAATGAGGACGAGGTTCGGGTGGACAGTTTCATACAAATCACTGTATTTTGTCTCCCAAGCTTCGACAGTGGGGCCTTTGCTTACAGGAATGCGGGGAAGGTCTATTGAGACAGAGGAGGGTACTAAGGCCACTAAATTATACATACACTAAGCATTACTGCACTAACCTTCAGGTCCCTTTCGTTTTCTTTTCTCTTTAGTTACGGCCAGCACAAGTCCCGAAAGAGAAAATCAAAAGACACATAAATTGTTATTAAGTGTTTTATACCATCATTCAAGGGAGATTTTTCTCTCTTAGAAAAATGTAAATTTCAGCGGAAAACGTAAATGGAAAGACTATTTCCATATCGACTGTTTTGAAATAGATAACGTTTGTTGTGAAGAATCATGTGTAAAATGATTTTTTTTTTTTTTTTGGGGGGGGACTATTTTTTTGAGAATACGCGAGCTCGTAGTCGTTGTCATCCCCGACATCTCGGGGGGAGGGGTTTGCACCGTTTCGGTCTGGAAACAAGTATAGATTTTTACCCATTTTGGTTTTTTAACAGAATCATCCTCAAAAGGTTTTTCAGACACTATTTACAATGATATGAATACAGTAAATACTAAACTATTTAAGTTATAAATAAATAAAAAAAAAACTATAAGAAAATAGGAATTCTTAAAAAGAAAGAGTTGTATTGAATCGTAACTTGGTCACCAGAGGATTTTTCTCGCGTGCGGCACTAACCGTTTGTCGTTCCACAAACTATTATCACATTCACCGGAAACGGTTTCTTCTCAAGTAAGTAAAAAGAAGTATGGTGGCCTAGAACTGCCATAAGGAATTTTCTTGAATTATCAAGAAAATTCAACTTTTGTAATCGATTAATTTTAAAATTACTGCATTTTTTTTCTATAAAGAAAATATTGAAGATGTATTTTTTATTTTTCAAAGACAAGTTTTTTGAAAACGATTGAATTCGTTTGACTTTTGAAAGTACTACAAATTATTTTTAAAAAGATAATATTAAAAAGAGTATTTGTTTTCATATCAGAAACTCTTCACTTTTTTTTTTGGTCTTTGTTTTCAATAGTTTTTTTTTTTTCGTTTTTTTTTTTTCCCCTAAGGCGAATATTTTTTCCCCCTTAAGGCGAATTTTTTTTTTTAAGGGACTGGAACGTTTTTTTTTTTTTCGTCTTGACAAGTCGAGAACTGCCATAACCCAAAATGCTTTTCCCACCTGATGCTATCCCATAACTCTCTCCGCACCGGTTGCCTTTCCAATATGGCGGTTCGAATAAGGAACGATTCGTGGAAAAATGATCATGACCTAGAAGATATCCTGAGAAAGTACGTTAGGGAGCGATTGCAACGCGAGGAGATCTTGGATTTTGTTTCAAGGGATTTCAGTGTTGTTCTGGAGTCTGTCCAAGAGTTCTCATATCTTCCAAAGAGTGGTCGACAGTCCGGTCCACAACCAGAACTGGATATATGATGAAGTCACCCAAATTTTCAACATGGCGCCAAACCAAGGGAGACGATCCAGGGTTGCTTTTCAGCTCTTTGCTACGCTTAGAAATGACTTTTTCCCACAGTACCTTAGGAGCTGCCTTTTTGAATGATGAGGAAGCACATGAGTTAAAAAAAAAATGGCAACCGGCGAGGTTTACGTGTTCTTTGGAGGTAAAACGGCTGAAAGCGGGAATGCTTCAGCTCAAAGATCTACCTGACAAGGCGCAAAACATCTGAAGATAGAAAGGTGTGTGACATTTTTTGGATCTTTGAAAAAATTTTTTTTGAAATCTACATATAATTTTCTTGTTAATGGTGGTTTTGTTGTCGTATTGCAAAGCATTTCCACATAGTGCTGTGCGTTTGAATTTGCAATAGTGAGTTTCCGCCATGTGCGAATTTTTGTAACGCCATGTTCATTTTATGTTCTATTGCAGTGTGGTGGAAAAGCACGTTGTGTTTTTGGCATAAAGATGCCGGTTGGGTGACAAAACTTTATGGAAAACCCGATCTGTCCAGATTGCGTTGGTTGGTCCAAGGACCAATGCAGAAAAAAAAAATTGTCTTTGAAAAATAAAAAAATACATCTTCAATATTTTCTTTATAGAAAAAAAATGCAGTAATTTTAAAATTAATCGATTACAAAAGTTGAATTTTCTTGATGACTCAAGAAAATTCCTTATGGCAGTTCTAGGCCACCATAAAGAAGTAACAATAATTATAAAAATAATAAAATTAATAATAATAATAATAATAATTATTATTATTATTATAATTATAATAATAATAATAATGCGAATAAAGAAATGTGGCGGACGAGTTATCAAATATAATAAATGTTATTATTTTGTAATCAGGAGAGAGCTTAAACTTAATTTTGATAATACATAGAGTGCTAACTAGTGCTAACTTTTCTTGTAAAGAATTATGTCTAAAATAAAGCTTTCGGGGAGTGGAAAGAGAGATTATTTTCCTGGAATACGTGAGCTCGTAGTCGTTCTCGTCCTTCGGCACTGGGGGAAAAGTTGTTTTAGTATTTGCCAAATCAGTTGGATAAAAATAAAAAAAAAAAAATAAGGTTTTGGTAAACTAAAACGTCACTTAGTAGCAACTTTGTTTACAATTTACAAAAATTTCGGGGAACTTGTCAGGATGAAAATGGTCGGTGAACAGCGCTAGATATATACCTCGACGCTTCGCGTCTCCTTATAACCACCACAATTCACCTCCCCTGCGGGGGACAGTTTTTTCTATTACCTTTAGGCTCCAGCGACTTGTTTTTTGATGTGCTCTTCCCCGCTAAAAAGAAATTATGTTGAAAAATCAGTACAAATACACAGTGGTCTAGCCAGACAAAGCAGGGAAACGAATATAGACTAACCCATCCGAATTTGTAAGCATGAAAATGGTAGGTGAACAGCGCTAGATATATACCTCGACGCTTCGCGTCTCGTTATGACCACCACAATTCACCTCCCCTTCGGGGAACAGTTGTATACTATTACCTCCAGGCTCCAGCAACTTCTTGAATATGCTCATCCCCGCTAAAAAGAAATTATGTTGAAAAATCAGTACAAATACGCAGAGGTCTAGCCAGACAAAGCAGGGAAACGAATATAGACTAACCCATCCGACTCTCAAAAAATTGAAAGTAAATTCCTTCGTCAAATGGTCTTAAAGGCCAGGAAACATTTGTGGCTAACGGTTACTACTCTTGCTTTTTGACCGCTATGGGTAATTTCAACAGGTATCTTCAGATTAAAATGTGTTTTGTTGTTATTGTTGTTGTTAAGGACAAATGCATGGCTCGGTGGAGATAAGCACGATTGGAATTAACTGAATTATTTCTACAGAAAATTACAATATCGCAACATCCAGAGATGGAAAAGTGCTCCTCTTCGATTGTCTTTGATTATACACATATCCTATTTATTATTCAACAACCGTTTTTATATTTCCTTTTCGCGAACTTCACCACTCTGCTCCGGCTAGGCCCTGTTCGCACTAAGACGAAAATTTGACTTTAGCTTTTGCAAAAAAAAAATGAAAAATTTGCAATCACCAATTTTTTGTTTTCGTGGTCCTGTTGGCACATGAATTTTCGAATTTTTTTTAGTGACAGATGTCAATTAGTAACTTGCTCAATGTACCATCAAGATGTCGTGACATGTTTGTTGTCGGGCGAAGTTTACGGTCGAATTTGTGAATGAAAAATGCTCCTGCGAAATGTTTTATGGCGCTTTTTTGCCTTTTGCTTTTCATGCAAAACCTGTTCTTGATACATCAACAATTAGTTATAGTTTTGGTTGCTAGGATTCGCCTGTTATGGATTTTGGAGGTTTTAATTCAGCTGAGAAGACGCCACCATGGTCGTCGTTTCTACCCGTACTGGATATTTCCTCGCCCTGCAGAATCTTGTTTCGAAATCCATCTGCACCAGCGCCATTTTCCTGAGACCTTGTTCCATAGAAATATGCCAATGGGTAGAGAGTCATTCGACGATTTACTCAGAGGCTCTTAAAGGGGTTATGTTCAGAGAGAGAACACTCGCCTCGGAGATTGTATACCGCCTGGGAAGTCATACGGTCTCGTTCACTTCGTAATCCATAAGCTGCCAAAATTTTATGACCCAATGACGGATAGATGTCAAGGAACAAAGGATTTTCTCCCCTGGCAAATTTTTACAGCCTCCTCAGCTAGTCGACGCAATCCTTGAAGTTTTGTTGCGGTTGCAAAAATTTTGGTGGGTACAAAAAGTCGTTCGCTCTAGAAATGGCTTCACGCTGACAGATTTTTTGGCAAATCAAACAAAATTTCGCGCAGTGCGAACAGGCTTTAAAAGTGCTAAGGTGGCAATCACTTTGCACATCGACTGCAGTAAAAAGGCCTCTGATATGTACTTAGCATTTAACTACACTAACCGCTTTTCGATCCAGTAATCACTACCCATCCTGGTTTCCAAGAGATTGAAAAATAAAAGGATAAAAAAAATATTAGTAAATACGAAACTACTTAAGTTATAAATAATAACTATAATAAGATAAGAATTCTTACAAAAAACAAAAAAAGAGTTGTATTGAACCGTACGTATACCCTGGTCACCAGAGCATTTTTCTCGCGTGCGGCACTAATCGCTTGTCGTTCCACAAACTAGTATCACATTCACCGGAAAAAGGTTTCTTCTCCGAAAAAAATGTACAATAAATTAGAATAAGTATAATAATAATAATGCAAATAAAGAAATGTGGCGGGTGAGTTATCAAATATAATAAATGTTATTATTTTGTAATCAGGAGACGGGTTAAACTTAATTTTGATAAGACATTTAGTACAAACTTATGTTGTGAATAATCATGTGTAAAATGAAGCTTTAGGGTGGTCGGGGTAGGGAGAGGGACTATTTTCTGAAAATACGCGGGCTCGTAACCGTCCTCGTCCTTCGACACTGGGGGATAGTTGTTTTAGTATTCGCCAAATCAGTTCGATAAAAATAAGAAAAAATAAGGTTTTTTGGTAAATTAAAACGTCACTTAGTAGGAAGTTTGTTTACAATTTACAAAAATTTCGGGGAATTTGTCCGGATGAAAATGGTCGGTGAACAGCGCTAGATATATACCTCGACGCTTCGCGTCTCGTTATAACCACCACTGTTCACCTCCCCTTCGGGGGACAGTTGTATACTATTACCTCCAGGCTCCAGCGACTCCTTTATAAATGTGCCCATCCCCGCTAAAAAGAAATTATGTTGAAAAATCAGTACAAATACACAGCGGTCTAGCCAGACAAAGCAGGGAAACGAATATAGACTAACCCATCCGACTCTCAAAAAATTGAAAGTAAATTCCTTTGTCAAATGGTCTTAAAGGCGAGGAAACATTTGTGGCTAACGCTTAGTACTCTTCCTTTTGACCGCTATGGGTAATTTCAACAAGTATCTTCAGATTAAAATGTGTTTTTTTGTTGCTGTTGTTGTTGTTAAGGACAAATGCATGGCTTGGTGGGGATAAGCACGATTGGAATGAACTGAATTATTTCTACAGATAATTACAATATCGCAACATCCAGAGATGGAAAAGTGCTCCTCTTCGATTGTCTTTGATTATACACATATCCCATTTATTATTCGACAACCGTTTTTATATTTCCTTTTCGCGAATTTCACCACTCTGCTCCGGGTAGGCCCTGTTCGCGCTAAGACGAAAATTTGACTTTAGCTTTTGCAAAAAAAAAAATGAAAATTTTGCAATCACCAATTTTTTGTTTTCGTGGTCCTGTTGGCACATGAATTTTCGAATTTTTTTTAGTTACAGATGTCAATTAGTAACTTGATCAATTTACCATCAAGATGTCGCGACATGTCTGTTGTCGGGCGAAGTTTACGGTCAAATTTGTGAATGAAAAATGCTCCTTCGAAATGTTTTATGGCGCTTTTTTGCCTTTTGCTTTTCATGTAAAACCTTTTCTTGATACATCAACAATTAGTTATAGTTTGGTTGCTAGGATTCGCCTGTTATGGATTTTGGAGGTTTTAATTCATCTGAGAAGACGCCGCCATCGCCGTCGTTTCTACCCGTACTGGATATTTCCTCGCCCTGCACAATCTTGGTTCGAATCAATCTGCACCAGCGCCATTTTCCTGAGACCTTGTTCCGTAGAAATATGCCAATAGGTAGAGAGTCATTCGACGCTTTACTGAGGCTCTTAAAGGGGTTATGTTCAGAGAGAGAACACTCGCCTCAAAAATTGTATACCGCCTGGGAAGTCATACGGTCTCGTTCAACACCGAATTTCCTGCTGTTCAATGAAGTACAATAGCACCGTGATCATTTCGTCGTTGTGATTGGTTCTTCCCACCGTCGGAGCGCGAAGTCTCCTCTGGGAACCGTTCTAATTATAAATCTACTCGGGAAATGGTTGACTCCAAGGGCTTGTGTGGGAGATGGAGGTTCCATTTGATGGGCTCCTGTCCTTTTCTAAGGTCTATTATTTCACAATTATATTTGTACCTTTTACCCAATTTTCAGCACTTTTTCTCACATTAAAACCGCGATCCATCCAATCCATGTCGCCTGCCGTAATAGAGAAGAACGAAAAGTATGAATATGTCGTTTTCTCAATTACTAAGTAGTGTATGCGCGTGAATCAGCGCCACTTTTCGTCGTCACTCGTCGTCATTTTGGTACAAGTTTTAGAGAGAATATCGTAGCGGCGGGCGAGTTATCAAATGCAATAAATGTCATTATTTTGTAATCGGGAGAGGGTTTGAACTTAATTCAGATCATACATGTAGTGCTAACTTTTCTTGTGAAAAGTTATGTGTAAACTGAAGCTTTGAGGGGGGAAGGACGATTTTTTTGAGAATAAGCAAGCTCGTAGTCGTTCTCGTCTTCCGACCCTGAGGGGGATAGTTGTTTTAGTATTTGCCAAATCAGTTGGATAAAAAAAGAAAAAAAATAATAACTTTTATGTAAATTAAGAACGTCACTTAGTAGGAACTTTGTTTACAATTTACAAAAAATTGGGGGAATTTGTAAGCATGAAAATGGTAGGTGAACAGCGCTAGATATATACCTAAACGCTTCGCGTCTCGTTATAACCACCACTATTCACCTCCCCTTCGGGGACAGTTGTGTACTATTACCTTCAAGCTCCCACAACTTGTTTATAAATGTGCTCTTCCCCGCTAAAAAGAAATTATGTTGAAAAATCAGTACAAATACGCAGAGGTCTAGCCAGACAAAGCAGGGAAAGGAATATAGACTAACCCATCAGACTCTCAAAAAATTGAAAGTAACTTCCTTTGTCAAATGGTCTTAAAGGGGAGAAAACATTTGTGGCTAACGCTAAGTACTCTTGCTTTTTGACCGCTATGGGTAATTTCAAGAGGTATCTTCAGATTAAAATGTTTTTTGTTGTTGTTGTTGTTGTTAAGAACAAATGCATGGCTCGGTGGAGATAAGCACGATTGGAATTAACCGAATTATCTCTACAGAAAATTACAATATCGCAACATCCAGAGATGGAAAAGTGCTCCTCTTCGATTGTCTTTGATTATACACATATCCTATTTATTATTCAACAACTGCTTTTATCTTTCCTTTCCCGAATTTCACCACTCTGCTCAGGCTAGGCCCTGTTCGCACTAAGACGAAAATTTGACTTTAGCTTTTGCAAAAAAGGAAAATTTTGTAATCACTTTTTTTTGTTTGTTTTTGTTTTCGTAATCCTGTTCGCTCTTGAAGATGCAAACTTTTTTTATTGACAGATGTCAGTTAGTAACTTGATCAATTTACCATCAAGATGTCGCGACATGTCTGTCGGTGTCTGTTTACGCGCGAAGTTTCCGGTCGAATTTGTGAATGAAAAATGCTCCCGCGAAATCTTTTTATGATGCTTTTTTGCCTTTTGCTTTTCATGCAAAACCTTTTCTTGATACATCAACAATTAGTTATACTTTTGGTGTAGGATTCGCCTGTTATTGATTTTGGATGTTTTAATTCAGCTGAGAAGACGCCGCCATCGCCGTCGTTTCTACCCGTACTGGATATTTCCTCGCCCTACAGAATCTTGGTTCGAAATCCATCTGCACCAGCGTCATTTTCCTGAGACCTTGTTCCGTAGAAATATGCCAATAGGTAGAGAGTCATTCGACGCTTTACTGAGGCTCTTAAAGGGGTTATGTTCAGAGAGAGAACACTCGCCTCAGAAATTGTATACCGCCTGGGAAGTCATACGGTCTCGTTCAACACCGAATTTCCTGCTGTTCAATGAAGTACAATAACACCGTGATCATTTCGTCGTTGTGATTGGTTCTTCCCACCGTCGGAGCGCGAAGTCTCCTCTGGGAACCGTTCTAATTATAAATCTACTCGGGAAATGGTTGACTCCAAGAGCTTGTATGGGAGATGGAGGTTCCATTTCATTGGCTCCTGCCCTTTTCTAAGGTCTATTATTTCACAATTATCTTTGTACCTTCACAAGCGCGATCCGTCCAATCCATGTCGCCTGCCGTAATAGACAAGAACGAAAAGTATGAGTATGTCGTTTTCTCAATTACTAAGTAGTGTATGCGCTGAATCAGCGTCATTTTTCGTCATCACTCGTCGTCATTTTGGTACAAGTTTTAGAGAGAATATCGTAGCGGCGGGCGAGTTATCAAATGCACTAAATGTCATTATTTTGTAATCGGGAGAAGGTTTGAACTTAATTCAGATCATACATGTAGTGCTAACTTTTCTTGTGAAAAGTTATGTGTAAACTGAAGCTTTGAGGGGGGAAGGACGATTTTTTTTTAGAATAAGCGAGCTCGTAGTCGTTCTCGTCTTCCGACCCTGAGGGGGATAGTTGTTTTAGTATTTGCCAAATCAGTTGGATAAAAAATGAAAAAAAAAAATAACTTTTATGTAAATTAAGAACGTCACTTAGTAGGAACTTTGTTTACAATTTACAAAAAATTTGGGGAATTTGTAAGCATGAAAATGGTAGGTGAACAGCGCTAGATATATACCTAGACGCTTCGCGTCTCGTTATAACCACCACTATTCACCTCCCCTTCGGGGGACAGTTGTATACTATTACCTTCACGCTCCCGCATCATGTTTATAAATGTGCTCTTCCCCGCTAAAAAGAAATTATGTTGAAAAATCAGTACAAATTGTTGGTTTTCACATGACGTCACCAAAATGCAAACTTAAAAACTATCGATCCTACCGAGATTTTACTTTCACGATGCAGTAGAGCAGCTGAAAACTCATTTTCATACAAATTTTCGATTCAAAAGGATTCTTGGTTTTGTGATAGACTACGCTTGAATTGCTAAGCTTTTGCGTGACGCGACATTTACATGACGGCCAAGCTAGCTGTCATGTAGGTTAAAAAAATGACTTATTTTAGGAAATTTTCCTATCTAAACAGTTCATGTATTAGAAAAAGTATTACTTTAATGTTTATGAGTTTCTCGAAGAATAAATTCACGCTTTTGTAGCAAAACTCGGTAACAGATGTTTCTGTTGGTTTCTGTCCGCCATTTTGGAGCTCATCCGGATGAGCTCTAGCATGGCGTCTCCATACAAAGCTCTATAAATTTGGGTAAAACATTTCTTCGGATATCTCGTATACGAATTATTCCTTCGACCCAAATCTTGGCGAAGGTCTTTGTATATTTACCTCTTTTCATTTCCAAGATTCTGGACTTTATCTGTCGAATGGTTTTGATTTTTATTTTAATCTATTTTGAATGGCGTGACACTGAAAACCAGCAATACTCAGAGGTCTAGCCAGACAAAGCAGGGAAAAGAATATAGACTAACCCATCCGACTCTCAAAAAATTGAAAGTAACTTCCTTTGTCAAATGGTCTTAAAGGGGAGGAAACATTTGTGGCTAACGCTAAGTACTCTTGCTTTTTGACCGCTATGGGTAATTTCAAGAGGTATCTTCAGATTAAAATGTGTTTTTGTTGTTGTTGTTGTTGTTGTTGTTGTTGTTAAGGACAAATGCATGGCTCGGTGGGGATAAGCACGATTGGAATTAACCGAATTATCTCTACAGAAAATTACAATATCGCAACATCCAGAGATGGAAAAGTGCTTCTCTTCGATTGTCTTTGATTATACACATATCTCATTTATTATTCAACAACCGTTTTTATCTTTCCTTTTCCCGAATTTCACCACTCTGCTCAGGCTAGGTCCCGTTCTCACTAAGACGAAAATTTGACTTTAGCTTTTGCAAAAAAAAAAAAAGGAAAATTTTGTAATCACATTTTTTGTTTTTGTTTTCGTAATCCTGTTCGCTCATGAAGATGCAAACTTTTTTTATTGACAGATGTCAAGTAGTAACTTGATCAATTTACCATCAAGATTTCGCGACATGTCTGTCGGTGTCTGTTTACGCGCGAAGTTTCCGGTCGAATTTGTGAATGAAAAATGCTCCCGCGAAATGTTTTTCATGATGCTTTTTTGCCTTTTGCTTTTCATGCAAAACCTGTTCTTGATACATCAACAATTAGTTATACTTTTGGTGTAGGATTCGCCTGTTATGGATTTTGGATGTTTTAATTCAGCTGAGAAGACGCCGCCATCGCCGTCGTTTCTACCCGTACTGGATATTTCCTCGTCCTACAGAATCTTGGTTCGAAATCAATCTCTACCAGCGCCATTTTGCTGAGACCTTTTTCCGTTGAAATATTCCAATCGGTAGAGAGTCATTCGACGCTTTACTGAGGCTCTTAAAGGGGTTATGTTCAGAGAGAGAACACTCGCCTCGGAGATTGTATACCGCCTGGGAAGTTATACGGTCTTGTTCACTTCGTAATCCATAAGCTGCCAAAATGTCATGACCCAATGGCGGATAGATGTCAAGGAACAAAGGATTTTCTCCCCTGGAAAATTTTTACAGCCTCCTCAGCTAGTCGACGCAATCCTTGAAGTTTTGTTGCTTTTGCAAAAATTTTGGTGGGTACAAAAAGTCGTTCGCACTAAAAATGGCTTCACGTTGACAGATTTTTTGGCAAATTAAACAAAATTTCGCGCAGTGCGAACAGGCTTAAAAAGTGCTAAGGTGGCAATCACTTTGCACATCGACTGCAGTAAAAGGGCCACTGATATATACTTAGCATTTAACTACACTAACCGCCTGCCGATCCAGTAACCGCAACCTGTACTGGTTTCCAAGAGAATGAAAAATAAAAGGGTAAAAAAATATTAGTAAATACGAAACTACTTAAGTTATAAATAATAACTATAATAAGATAAGAATTCTTGCAAAAAACAAAAAAAAGAGTTGTATTGAACCGTACGTATACCCTGGTCACCAGCGCATTTTTCTCGCGTGCGGCACTAATCGCTTGTCGTTCCACAAACTAGTATCACATTCACCGGAAAAAAGGTTTCTTCTCCGAAAAAAATATATAATAAATTAAAATAATTATAATAATAATAATGCAAATAAAGAAATGTGGCGGGCGAGTTATCAAATATAATAAATGTTATTATTTTGTAATCAGGAGACGGCTTAAACTTAATTTTGATAAGACATTTAGTACAAACTTATGTTGTGAATAATCATGTGTAAAATGAAGCTTTAGGGTGGTCGGGGTAGGGAGAGGGACTCTTTTCTGAAAATACGAGGGCTCGTAACCGTTCTCGTCCTTCGACACTAGGGCATGAGGGGACACAAATCGCCTGAACTGTAAGTATCCTGGGGAGTCCCATACAATTTACTGTAACGACGTTACAGTAAATTGTATGGGACTTTTGGAGCACCTCAAGCAGTATTCGAGCGAGGCGTTATAATCCTTTTCTTTTGACACGGATTTGATAATTAATTTCCTCTATACAGATGCAATTACCAGTCTATACTTGTCATCAAGTTGTAACAAATACGTCTCAATTTTCGCCAGAACAATGAGGCTTGTGTTTATTTACTGCCGACTGGTCCTCAGCAGCACGCACTTTGGGAAACGAGACAATTTAAAATTACGGGTATTTGCCTCGATAATGACTCTAGTTGGAAGAAAATATTATCCCTCCCGCCGCCGTTTTGCGAAAACGCGAGGCGCAATACGGATACCTTTAGTTTCTTCCAAAGCTGTCAATGCCATCACAACTAAAATAAATTAATAAGTTTATATCGCAAATAAAAGGACTTGCTGACCAAAGTAAAATTATTCCTTTCGACGAACAAAATTTTTATCGCTCGCTGCGAATTAAGCCGCGAAAATAAAAATGTAAAACAAAACCGGATCGAAAAAAATAAATGAAATCACCAAAAACCGCCTAGACGGCATCTTGGGAGAGTCGTGGGGATTTTATTAGATAAGCTTCGAAAATTGTACACAACTGGAACGATCATATAGAAATTTCTAGCCTTCCTCATGCTATAGAAAATTCAAATATTTCAGAGAAAACAGTCGTTGGGTGCCCCTGAATAAATACAAGCTCGCTGTTCCAAAACCCGTAGCAGACAAGCATTGTCATATAACCTCTGGCACGTAGCCGGAATAAGCCAAGTAAATAAAGCATATAACTAGAAATCGTCGTCAAATGGTCTCGATAAGTACATTATACTTAACTTTGAAAATCAAGTTTATCGTTTGTATCCGTGTCAGGCACCGAAAAAGCGAGGAGTCATCGCATGACATTAGGTAACAGAGGTAATACGCACGGGTTTCACGAGTTCTAAAACTTCTATGCGCGATTTTTCGCCGAGTAACAAGATAAAAACTTCAATTCTTACCTTGCAGTAGTCGGTTCTTTTACCTTACATTCGCCAACACTAGTAAACGCGAACAAAGCGATGAAATCCTGACTCTTCTTTCACAAGTAGCATGCTGCACGAAGCCGCTGGAAGTAAAATCCACCGAAATCTTGCTACAAAATTAAATATTTCTCGTGGGGAAAGTACGACGAGGGGGAAAAATGCCAGATCTTCGCCTCAGCAATGTATTCCAGCTACCAAGCTGGCGTATCTCCAGAAGGTGACTCGAACTCGAACGAACCTTGTGATTTTTCTAGGAGCCCTTTGCGCGCAAACTAATTTATTCTGGCGCGAAATGAAGATTAAGAAAATGTATCTGAAATCTAATACACAACAAGAAAATTTTCGCACTTTCGAGGAGCGCGACATATTAAATGGGATTAAGTCGGATTAGCTACCCGCGAAGAAAACTTCTCTGCGTGAGATTGTACTTACAGTAAAAAGCCTCTGTATCCTCTCATGATAGTCGTTTTAGTATTCGCCAAATCAGTTGGATAAAAACAAAACAAAATAACGTTTTGGTAAATTAAAACGTCACTTAGTAGGAACTTTGTTTACAATTTACAAAAATTTCGTTGAATTTGTCGGAATAAAAATGGTCGGTGAATAGCGCTAGATATATACCTCGACGCTTCGCGTCTCGTTATAACTACCACTATTCACCTCCCCTTCGGGGGACAGTTGTATACTATTACCTTCAACCCCCCGCCACTCCTTCAGTTTTGTGCTCATCCACGCTAAAAAGAAATTATGTTGAAAAATCAGTACAAATACACAGAGGTCTAGCCAGACAAAGCAGGGAAAGGAATATAGACTAACCCATCAGACTCTCAAAAAATTGAAAGTAACGTCCTTTGTCAAATGGTCGTAAAGGCGAGGAAACATTTGTGGCTAACGCTAAGTACTCTTGCTTTTTGACCGCTATGGGTAATTTCAAGAGGTATCTTCAGATTAAAATGTGTTGTTGTTGTTGTTGTTGTTGTTGTTGTTGTTGTTGTTGTTGTTAAGGACAAATGCATGGCTCGGTGGGGATAAGCACGATTGGAATTAACCGAATTATCTCTACAGAAAATTACAATATCGCAACATCCAGAGATGGAAAAGTGCTTCTCTTCGATTGTCTTTGATTATACACATATCTCATTTATTATTCAACAACCGTTTTTATCTTTCCTTTTCCCGAATTTCACCATTCTGCTCAGGCTAGGCCCTGTTCGCACTACGACGAAAATTTGACTTTAGCTTTTGCAAAAAGAAAAGAAAAAAAAAGAAAATTTTGTAATCACATTTTTTTTTTGTTTTCGTAATCCTGTTCGCTCATGAAGATGCAACTTTTTTTTAGTGACAAATGTCAATTAGTAACTTGATCAATTTACCATCAAGATGTCGCGACGTGTCTGTCGGTGTTTCGAGAGCTCAAATGTCCATATCGTAAAAAGTGCTCCCGTTCGACTGTTTTTCATTATACACATATTACTATTATTATTTAACAACCGTTTACATAATATTACTTTTTACCGAATTTTTACTAGCGTGACCCCTGCCCAACAGCGCGACGGTGGTAATCACCTTGCACGTATACCCATACAAGGTAATTAAATTTTTACTTCGCATGTCACTTCCCTAACCTCGACTCTCCAAGCAGCTCTTTGACGCCTTAAAGAAAACAGTTGCTAAAAATAATGCTAATATCAATGTTTCTGGGCAAACAAGACAGCCAATTAATGGTGAAAGCTCTAACACATTCGACCCTCAGTCAGTCTGGTGAACGTGACAAATTGCTTCTTCTCTTTGCATATGAAGGACCATTTTTGAAACGACTTTCTTCCCAAAGGATACTATCCTCCGGCTGTGATCTTGTAGAGCTTCAATCATGATAATAGGTTATTGTTTAGTTTATTTTAAGTTCCTTAGTCTGCCTTGCATGGATAGTTTTCAGTTGCCATTTCATTACCAAAAGCTGTTATTATCAAATAAGAATATTTACTGGGCTTGTCATTTGTGTTTTTGCGACCTCTTTGTTTAGTTTTTCAAGGGTAGGGAACTTTATTTTACTTTTCTCTCCCTATTCTTCATTGTACATTAGTGTTAGTAAAAAGAGAAAAAATGGTGACAATTTTTTGATGTTTTAAATTTTCCCAGAATTTAGATTAACAAACTGTCTGACTGTAATGCTTAATATTTGAGATAGCTGAATAAAGTGAAATTTAACGGTAAAAACAGATCATCTGGCTTTGAAACTAGGAAGCAAGCAATAAATGCCATGGCAGATGATAAATTACATAACTTGATATTAAACTGAAGTGGAGAACTGATAATACTAGTCTGAAAACAATGTCAGTGCTATCATCTGGTTTGTGATGCCATTTTACGTACCAAGTCAAGAAAGTGACAGGTCAAGAGGTGGAAAATATATTGCACTACAGAATTTTTGTCCGCCGCGGGGAAACCAGAAGGAAAATTAAACAAAACAGAAAACGAACGTAGAAAAAAAAATATTTTGTTCCTTCGCTATTGCTTGCAGTCAATGAATACCACGGGATAATGCCTTACGTCCGCTGGTTAATCTGACGGTCCACTATAATTTCCGCCATCTTCTTTTGTCTCTTTAGTGCCCAGAACCTTGCATCGCACAGCTTGATCACTCTAAACCCCTCGTTACAACGCCGTCTGTCCTTACGCCCTGTTTTTCCGAGAATCTTGACCGCTCGCGAGATTTATTTTCATAAATTTGTACACGAAAACGTTTTTCTTCGTGGGCTGTATAACAAATCACCTCGGGAAACAGCTACAGTGATTTATTTTCTCAATAATCTCAATGTTGAGCTTCTCGTCCTGCGTGTCCTGTGTGGGCGTACTAGCTAAGTCCCTAAGTAAGATAACATGTGATAAACTACACCTTTCTCGAAGTTGAAAATAACAGTTAAGCATTCGAACAAAAGCTAACGCTATTGGTTGATCTGTCGACGTAGACTGCTGCCAACCACTGTTAAATATGAGACATTTTGCTTACCATGAATCTCGCTTAACTCTTCTGCAAGCACTGGCTCCATCTAAATAAGGGATAAGTTTCGTTAGTTCTGACTTGGAGGTCAGCAAATCTATCGTTAAACTGAAAGGTTCTTTCCTGTGTGTAGCACGTAAAGATGTGTTAATTAATGTTAAAGCTGGGAAAACAGCTTTTTCTAGATTAAGGACGGTTTTTTTTTCTATCTTCTTCAAGATAGTAAAATTTCGAAGAACCAACACTGTAAAATATATGTGATATTCACTCAAACCTTTGCCTTGGCCCTTATTGTGCGGGTAGTAAGAAATTGCTACTGGACAATTGTTACAGTAGTGGCTCTTACACTTAACTTCACCAGTCCAAGAATCGTTCCTGAAATATGTTCTCCAGGCGAGGTATATAGCACTGAATAGCAGTCTTGTGCACGAATCGTCAATTAACTCGTTCCAAGAAAGTCAAAGTATTAAACTTCGCAAAGATAGCACCCAATGATTTGTTATCCAGTCGTGGTAGACAGCAGTGAATCGTCGATAAAACTCGTTCCAAGAGAGCTAAATTATCAGACTGCGCAAAGATAGCAACTTGAGTATTCGAAAATATCCAACTTTGGAAGGGAAAGACCCCTAATTGATGTGCAGGTGATAACAAAGGGTTGTTTGTGGCTGTTCTATTGTGAAAGTGGAAGAGGGGTTTTTCCCTTCTTTTGTTTTTTTCTGACATTTGACATTCTTATACGATTTATGTCCATGTATGGAAATTGTTAAATGTGGTTTACTGTTTTACATTGTGGAATGCCACGGAAAGTTCGATCTCATGACTGCCACAAGTTTAAACAAACTGCGAATTATCGATTTATAAAAGCACATTAAATGTTGACGGGACCGTTACGTTTGAGTAGGTTTTCAAGAAGGAAAAGAACAAACGCGTGAAGCTATTAAAGTTCAAAGATTGTTTTGATCGTGACTGAAACATGCTTTCGTAAGCGTATTCACATGTGTTAAAAGGGAAAAACCCTAATTGCAGTTTACGATCGGCTCGTTCAGTATTGAAAGCATATCTTATTGGTGAAAATTAAGGAAGCTTTCCAGCTTGCAACTCTCTCTATCTTAGAGTTTTCACGGCTGTAACTGAGATAAGGAAGATATCATTCAGGTATGTGAAAATATCAGTTTTGATTATAGGATCTTATAAAATTTCTGTTGTGTAGTCTATTCGACATGGTACAAGCCATTGATGCGAGCAAGTTTTCCCTTTCAAGAAAACGTCTTGTAAATGCGTGCGGCCTAGAGTAAATTCTCATTTTATTTTGTAGTATAACAACAAGCTTTACCATATTTTCATAAAGCAACTGTGCTTGGACTTATAATTCAAGGTTGCTACCTAACGAACGCTTAAGGTTTTCTCGCGGGCGAATAAATTTTTAACTATCAAAGAGCCCGTACGGGCTCCTAAAACTTATCAACTTCCAATGTACGAACGACAAAATCCCCTGCTCGCTCTCTTCTTTGGAATAAAACCTTAAAACGTGTGGTCGGCTGAGGTAAACGAGCAAGCACTTGTCTTGAAATTTGCTTCTGTGGCTTCCGTTCCCGCGGCCTCCGCCTCAATGCATTGCAGTCAAATTTCTTGTCTGAAAATGATCTGGAATGAATTTAACACTCGGACGTGCAAATTTTACTTGCAGCATACAAGGGGTGATGAATGGTCCATTAAAATTTTTAACTGCTCGCAAAATTTTACCTTTGCTCGATTTGCTCGCAAAATTTAAACGAGAGCTCGCTTGCTCGTGCTCCCCAAATTTTTGCGTCGTCTGCTCGTGCTCGCAAAAATATCGCAGTGCTCGGCATGCTCGCGAATGCTCGCAAAGATCATTCGTCACCCCTCATACACGAACGGATGAACAACAATCACAGGTAACCCAGGTTCACTGTTTGTGTCACGTACGGGTTTCATAACATGAGTAAATATAGAGAACATATGGGGCGAAGTTTAGGTCTGGAAATTTGCTAGAAAATGGAAAGGACAACAACAACTCGCCACATGGAAAGTTTCAACGATTTTTATTTCCATTTTCTAGCAAATTTCCAGACCTAAACTTCGCCCCATATGTTCTCTATATTTACTCATGCTATGAAACTCGTACGTGACACAAACAGTGAGCCTGGGTCACCTGTCACAACAATCGAAGTTTGGTGTTTTCTATCTTACTACGGACGGTACAGTCGAAGATTTCTTATATCATTTGTACAGCGTTATCTATGCTTTTCTGCATCGCGTAGAATGCCCGGTCACATCCGGGAATTTAACAGGCTAGAGCCGCATTCGAGCCACGATTTGGTCTTTAAAATATGGCGGAATAATAAGACTGAAGCGACTTTCGGAGTTTTTTGTCCTGATTGTGAGTTACTCGTAACCAAATCTCAAGGGTACCACCGGAATATTTATATCAAGAAACACCAAATTCAAGATCTTACCTTCGATTAATGCCAGCTTATCATGAGCTTATCGGATTTCACTGGGTTTTTCGCGCTAAAAACAAACCAAAAAATCGCCATTTTTGTATGGATTTTTACCTGCGTAGACTTTTGCGGAAAGATTACAACCAAAGTTTGCAGAAATCGCGAACGGTACCACCTGATATCGCGACATCTCTTGTCCACCTTTAAAGCCACCACAGTCTTTTAAACCAAGGATTGCGATAAAAACTGGGTTTTTTGTTTTCCTTTAAATTTGACCTGAGCCCGTGAGGGGTAGCCAGCGCGAAGAAAATTTCCAAAAAGCGTCTTTGAAAGCCAGAACAAAATTCTCGCTATTTCGGCCGCCATCTTTTTGATTTTTCAAACTTGTTTCCACTACTCTTTGACCGTTTTATTGTTTTTACCTCATGTATGCTTCATTCAGAAGTGTCACGGCCAAAAATGGCAAAATACTAACCCCTACCCGGACGGGAAATTTTTTGTTGACCTCAATGGACCCGGAATTCTACGCGATGGGATATCCAGCCAGTTCCCGTTCACCGAAAGCAATAGACTGTCCACAGTCCCCCATTTTTTTCCGTAAGATCTTTTCGAGATCAAGCGCTTTGGGTTACGGGCAGCCATCTTGGATGAGTGTCAAAACTACTTAAGGGGTGGGGGGGGGGGGGGGGGCGGTTTTGGAGGAAGCGAGTAACAATCTACCTCACAGGTTTCATTCTATTCTGATAATTCTACATGTCTCTATGAACCATGTGGGAGAAAAAACACCTATTTCAGACCCTATTGTTATGATGATGTTTATTGAACCTCCTATGCTAGAGTGAAAAAGAAAAACTAATTT
>JBBMOI010000008.1:28192500-28332500 GCA_038088405.1 Porites divaricata | reverse complement strand
CGAGTGGATAATGTGTGAGCTCGGTTTTTTCCCATTTTCTTAGAGAAAGATCTTTTAAAAGTCGACAAAATCCTGAGGTTGACTTTTTTTCAGGCAATAAAAGACTTCGAAGGATTCAAAACAGCGTTTTTTCATTTACTGTCGTTGAGTTTTATGGTCGATGGATTGTTTACAACTCCCGTTTGTTCGCCTAGAAGAGGCCGTTTCGTGAACTCATCATTTCCTAACAAGAAAAATTTGACCCGAAGACGAAATTTATTTATGACAAACAAATTTGAAAGCAAATGTTTGCAGAAATTCTACGTTTCAAGTAAACACGAGAAAGAATGCTACATGAAGACGCCGTCTTACCTCAAGGAACGGAATCGCCATTTTTGTCAGCACTTCATGCGAAGAACGACACAAAAAACCTTTTCCGCTCTAAACTTGGCGAGTCAACAGAAAACAACAAAGCTCTTCTTTTCTTCTCAGGTAAGGAAACAATTCAAACTTTTAGCTGTTCCATTAAAGTCATTACGCTATTGTTTGCGAAGTGATAACCTTGTGAATTGCTGTGAATTGTCATGTTTGAAAATTCTACAAAGATCTATTTTTAAACTGTCGCGTGTGCAGCTGACCAGATCTGTCAATCAAATCGTACTTTTTAATGGTTTCCTCTCCAATTTTGTTGAGATCACTTCGTGTGTATATACTAAAACAATTATTGTTTTCAATCTCGGTGAATAGTGGCTTTAGGAATATTTACCTCGCCACTTCGTGGCTGGGTAAATATTTTGCCACTATTCACCTCGATTTCAAAGAATTAATATCACATGTTGTCCGTCGAGCTGTCTTCTTGCTATGTTTCTTTTTAGACAATAGTTCGTCGTGAAAGGAGTAAAATGTCCCGCTGACTGTTCGGCCATGTTTTTTTTTTTTCACAATCAACACAACTCACCCTCGTCCCCGGGCCTTCTCGGTTAACGGTGCATTAACCTGCAACTGTGCTGCGTGTGCTTTTAGCCAATCAGAAACGGAGAAATATTTTGAATGAATAATAATATCACTTATCATTCGATGCAAATGTTTCTTCCTTTTCATTGGCCGAGAGCCCACCACGTGACCTGCAAATAACTGCTTACAAATGATGGTGTACTCATGCCCAAAGTCGTTCAACTGTTTTTGGCTTCACCGGCGAAAAATGTCTACGCATGCTCTGCAAAAAATGGCACGTGACCGATTTCGGGCAATATCATTGGCTCCGAGACAAAAATGCCCGCAAAATGTTGTTGAGATGAAAGAAGAGATTGCAGCTTTTTTTGGCAGTGAGAACGTTGCAATTTCTTGCCACTGCAAGAGATCAAAAATTATTTTGGTCAAAGTATTGACGGAGATGTGTTCTCTAGAGAATATAGCGTCCTCGAACTGGCGAAAAATCGCAGTGGCATGCTCTGATTCAGGTTTGTTGACGTTGAGATCGCTGGTTTGCATTTGAAAGACAGGCCGAAAAGGTGGGTAATTTTTACTCTCTTTGTTTACTGCATGACCCGTGCCACTCGGTACAAAAAGAAGTTATAAAGTAGTGGAAGAAAAATTATTGGGCTTTGTTTTGGTATATAAATAAGCTTGTACCGAGTGGCACGGAAGCGACAATTTTGTCAAATGTGTAGCCCGTTTTTGTGTCAAAATTCGACTTTAACATTCGACAACTAACAAACAAACATTCGACTGTTGATCGAAGAGCGTATTACGCTACCCAAAATGTTTTTGTTATATAGTTCGAGTTTCCTATCACGGATTCAACAAAAAAAAGTAGAGGGACAGACATTTTTGGGCTTTGTTTTGTTAATATGACTTAGCTTGTACTTTGTTGCTCGAAAAACTATATTTAGATGCTAAATCTCCGTGTGTTTACACTGTTTATGGCAAAAAAAATAAGCTTACGCTTGGTTCAACTTAATCTCGTGTCACTCGGTACAAAGGAAAAGTCCTTATCCATTGTCTTGCTGTGTAAATTGTCTTGTGGCTAGTGGATCGAAAGTGGCCGGGTTGCGGCAGTTTTCTAAAGTGCGTAGTTCGTAACGTGATTTTGTCGATCGGTGCACATTTCATTGTTGCTGCACATTATTACAGCTTTGTATGTTACAGAAATTTGAGTTTTATCCGAACTGTCGAATGATAAAATGTGAGAGTGATTTCATTAAAATGCTTAGACCGTCTTGGAGCTACAGTTCGATAGGTCCAGCAACACTTGATTTGTAAAAAAAAATTTGTTTACAATTTGCACAACTGCTTGCAATTTTATAATTGAAGGATAGAAGTTTAGATTATTTTCCTCATAAATTTGGCTTGGGATTATACACACAACGAGTTACTTGTTACTTTCCTCGTTAGGAACCGTACATACGGACATGATTTCCCCCGTGTACAATTTTTTAGTACTAAATTTTTACACACAAGGCTTAGCTTTCAGTGGGGGGTGCTTCTTTGCTTGAAAATTGGATCCTGGAAGGAGAAGAACAGGGTAATTTTTCTGTGAATGCTTTTGTTTTTATATGCATCGTTTTTGGCTGAATTTTTTTGGAAGCCAAGTTATAAAATGGATGACATAGTTAACATGCTACTAAGTATTCAAAAGTTCTTTCCAAGAAAAAAAAGTTCATCACAAATTAAACTTACAGGAGTTTAAAGCTTGGAGTAAACTTTGAGTCTTAATGAAATTTTCGTTGGATCATGTTGATGAATGCAGTTGAGTAGGATGTGCAGTTTCCAATTTAGATCTTCTGTCAGAATTATGAGAGGACACTCACAGATCTCATTAAAAAATTATAGTTTCATTGTAATTATCGTTTGTTTCTATTCCTATGAACTTCTCATCAGGTCTACATTTTGCATGAATTTAATGTGATATATATTTGAAGTGGTTGTTGTTTCACAGGGAAGTGGTTTTCACTTTGTTTTTTGATTTAAAGTTCAGTTTCTTCTTAGTTGTTGGCTAAGGCAGTGTTGAAGTATCTGAGATGTTAACATACTTTACTTTTCATTTCTCTTCTGAAAAGATTGATTGATCCTGCATCAAACAAAGTGCAGCCTCATAAACAAGATTTTTTAACAAAAAAATGTGTACTCAAGGAAAGCACATGTCCCTAACAGTGTCAATAAAATCTATTTATGGAAATATCTGGGTTTTACTCCTTTAATTTGCAGCACTTTAGACTATATGCATCACTTTTTTAACCTTCATATTCTAAAAATATATAATCTGTATTTTTTCCAACTAAGACTTGAATCAAAGTTCTCCTCTTTTAAAGTATGGTATTTAATATTGCCCTTATTTTAAAAATTTCATTATCTTTTGCAGATCAAGCACAATAACCATTGAAAAGAAAAAAAACCTTGCTCGGTCAAAGACGGCTTTAAAGTTTTGATATAAAATTGCACCCGTTCTCTATGAAAAGACTGAAGGCAGACACTAAAGTTCATTTAGCTTATGATGAAGCTTTTTTTGTAAATTGGAAAGTGTTGCTGGAGAAAAAGTATTTTTGCTTTACCTTTTAGAGAAAAAAAAATAATAAAATAACTACCAGGTGTCTAAGCAATTTCAAAGGACCCATAGTGTCTTATTTATCTGCTGCATTGAGCTGTGAACAAAGGCCGTTGTTTCTGGTGACCCTGCTTTTTCCAGAAACATTGTTGTCCTTCCACAGGTAGCCCAAGCTCGAAATATGAGCATCGGCGAGCATCGGCATTGTTGCATAACATTCAAAATATAAGTATTTGTATGGGAAACAAACCAACAGTTTCTGTAACTTACGAAAATGAAAGGATTTCAATAAAAAAACAGCTTACCTTACTTAAAATGTGCGTTACGTCTCTCCTGTGTGGTCCACGGGCCGAATTATGGCCGTTTTATGGGTTTTTATGTCAACGGTTTTCTCTCTATATAAAGGTTTACCAAGGCTGGGCACTCCAGCGAAGTGGCTCGACTGATCCACCGAAGGAAATCGGCCGTAAATTCGCTCCAACTGCTCCAATCGCCTCCAAATTCCGCCTAGATAACACACGATAGTTCTCCTTTCCATTCGTTACCTTGCTTCAAGACGCCATGGCACCGAGAGCGAATCAAACGTCGTCAATCTCTGCAAACCTTCCCGATTGAAGCCATCAACTGAGGCTCGGGATGAGCTCCGTGTTACCCAAACGGTTGAAAGATAGCTTAGCGACCCGGCCTGAGATTCAAATTACTCACACTCGGGGTGGGAGACAGTCTCTTGCTCAGAGGGCGACTGAAAGCGAATTCTCACATGTGAGTTGAAATGAATTCATGTAACTCGTGTTCTTTACCTCAAGTCGGGATTTGGGCGGTTATTCTGAAGTTTAGCCTCGACGTTTGTTTGTAAAAACAACAATCGTCGATCCAAGGGTATTGATGTCAACAGGAGCAAGAGACTGTCTCCCACCCCGAGTGTGAGTAATTTGAATCTCAGGCCGGGTCGTTAAGCTATCTTTCAACCGTTTGGGTAACGCGGAGCTCATCCCGAGCCTCAGTTGATGGCTTCAATCGGGAAGGTTTGCAGAGATGGCGACGTTTGATTCGCTCTCGGTGCCATGGCGTCTTGAAGCAAGGTAACGAATGGAAAGGAGAACTATCGTGTGTTATCTAGCCGGAATTTGGAGGCGATTGGAGCAGTTGGAGCGAATTTACGGCCGATTTCCTTCGGTGGATCAGTCGAGCCGCTTCGCTGGAAGTGCCCAACCTTGGTAAACCTTTATATAGAGAGAAAACCGTTGACATAAAAACCCATAATACGGCCATAACTCGGCCCGTGGACCACACAGGAGAGACGTAACACACATTTTAAGTAAGGTAAGCTGTTTTTTTTATTGAAATCCTTTCATTTTCGTAAGTTACGGAAACTGTTGGTTTGTTTCCCATACAAATCCTTATATTTTGAATGTTATGCAACAATGCCGATGCTCGCCGATGCTCATATTTTGAGCTAGGGCTACCTGTGGTCCTTCGTGACCCGAAGTTCAATCCCGAAAACCGGCGCCAAATCGCGAGCATCGCAGGAAACGAATCCCATAGTAATAGGTGAAAAGGATAATAAAAAGTCTAGGCTATTTTAAAAATATCTGATGTGCATTTGCAACTCATATTAAGCTGCAATTAACCTTCTTTCCACTGGAATAAACAAAGTATGGAGGTATTGCCACCATTTTGAATTTAACAATGTCACGTGGTCGCGCGACGACCAATCAGACATTTTTCGCCGGTGAAGTTTTTGGTTGCAAATATTATTCTGCTTATGCGTAAATGAAACCACGCTTGCTTCTTGCTCGTTTCTGTGATCCGCTGTCATTACTCCTGGAAGGCAGAGCGCGCTAACCGATTTCCGAAGAAATTATTTATTAAAAACAAACTCACTGATCGAAGATAAAACAATTACTGAAATCGGTTATCGCAAAATATCGTGATTTGTCGGTGTCTCGCAGATCAATTAGTTGCCTCAACCTTCGGCTTCGACAAAATAATTTATCTGATCGCCACTGACAAATCACGATATTTTTTTCAACCTCGTCTTATAATTGTTAATTAGTGGTTAATTTTTCATTTAACGGTTAATGAATGAGGCTGAGTATCTTATGAAGAATCATGGAGATCGAGGAGGGTGTTACGCGATAACACCCTGCGAGATTTCCATAATTCTCCATATGATACGAAAGCCGAATTCAATAATTGTTTTATTATTCATTCAAAATAATTCCTAGTTTAAAAACATGACTAAAACATGCTTAACTCCATCAATCCATCTATGTTGAGTTCTTCTTCGATAGTGTACCTTTAGGTTTGTGCAGCTCCGCAAATATTCTCCAAATAGCAGATTACCATCCGAGTTGTCTTCTTGCTGTTTATGCCATGTTTTTAGCTATCATTTCGCCGAGTTCCAGCTGTAGTTCTCGTTCTTGAAACGAGCTAAATGTCCGCCATTTTTTCCACAACCAAAACAACTCAACCTTGTCCCCAGGTCCTCTCGGTTAACGGTGCCTTAAACTGTACCGGGTTGCATTTTTGACGTCATTTCCTCGTTAAACACAAAATTCTTCCAAATTTGGTCATGAGTAACTGGTTATGGTGAATTATGCGTGTGCTTTTAGCCAATAAGAAATGGGGAAATATTTTGAATGAATAATAAATATCAGTTAACCACTGCTTTTTGGCCAATTATCAGTTTACTACGTTTCTTTGGCCAAATATCAGTTAGCTGTTAACCCTATTCGCACCCTCGTAGAATTTATCACATTTATGGTGAGCCAGATTATTACATTCGTGGTTAAAATTTTGTTACATTTATGGTCAAAATATTATTACTTTATGGTTGATTTTTATTACATTTATGGTCGACTTAAATTCATGGTTAGTGTTGTATCACCCATAAATGTAATAAAAGCCATAAATGTAATACTAACCATAAATATAATAAAAGTCAGCCATAAATGTAATACCCACCATCAATGCAATAATTACTAACCATAAATGTGATAGAATTTTAACCATAAAAGTAATAAGTATAGAATCTCGCATCAAAGCGAGTTGGTTTTATGGCATTAGAACGAGTGATGTTTAAGAGGTTCTTAAAATTTCAAGAGCTATTGTGTGTGATCAGCAAAAACATTTTCCGGCTGTCTGCCTCTACCCCTATAAGCCTTGCGATCACCTATGCGTTCCGCTTTCTAGAGCAGAGACCGGAATTTTTATCAATTATTACCAAAAAGATTTGGGAACAAAATTTATATAGTGTACTTTCTTTTTCCTTGTCCTTTTGCTATGTTTGATTGGTACAGGCATTTTTTATCATCCACCGGTCTAGTTTCATACCGTTGAACGCATTGCGACAAAATCTATGCCACATATTAAAAGAATTACTGATGTGGAAGAAATTCCATTTCCCACGTCAAGTCATTTCCAGTTAACTGCTACATTTAATTCAAACTCTTACCCTCCGAATCAACTGGGAACAAATTTAAAGGGAAAAAAATTATGTGCAGATAAATTCCAAATATAATATATATTATACCTAAAGTAAGTAATAGTAATACATGAAAAGCGGATTGGTAATATGAACAGAAAGCTACCTTGAAGGAGTATGTTTTTTTATTTTCCAATATTCTCTTACATTTATAACAAAAATTACCCTTCTGGCATCTACCACTGAACAACAATTGACAGTGTTTTGGCAATCATGGCGTCATTTGATAATAACGTTATATTTATTACATTTATGATCAAAATTTATTACATTTATGGTTGACTTTTATTGCATTTTCGGTTAGTATTACATTTTATGGTTGATTATTACATTTATGGGTGATACTGATGTGTTACATTATGGTTGTTATTACATTTATGGGTGGAAAAACACGTTTTTTTGGACGAAATGTCGTATGTTCTCAAAACCAAATTGTTAACTGTATTACTGATCGCTTTCTTTCTCATATTTTTACCTTACTGGCCGCTAACAGTTCTCACTTACTCGCCAACGCTATAAAATTTTCATGTTGTTTTTCTAACGAAATTCGTCTCCTCTGTTTATTATTTATCCCTAGCTCGCTCTAGCTTTTTCTCTGTTATCAACGACATTGAGAGCATTTGTCTGTAAGATTCGAACTACATTGAAAAGTCGCTTCCACACTATCTCACCAAATTGGCAAAAAACTGCCATGTGGACTTGATTTGAGGTCTTTAATAAGGAATAGGAAACTTTAAGTTTTAATTCCTCCTATTTCGGAAATTATCGACATGGCCGATTTCTGGGCGCCTCGGACCGGCGTCATATTGGCTATAAGAAGCTGTTTTTTTAGCCTTCGACTACAACCCTGTCTTCAAAGCAAATCTTCCATTACCGATGCACATTAAAAGAACTATCCCTCTTTATTGCTTTTTTAGAAACTACTTCGAAATTGATAACGTTTTCACAACGATCGATTATACTTTTGGTGGGTACACATTGTACTTTTTAAATTTTTTACACCCGCAAAATTAACAGAAATTCAAAGACGTATATTTCTCTTGCCACATCGCATTGAAGCTTGCCACTCTCCCTAAATACTCATTGTTTGTACTTAAATCGAATTCGTTAATAAAGAAGATTGGGCAATTTTAACGGAGCAGAAACAAAAGTAATGGATTGAAGAGTGTTCTAGCGACTTTGTCAATAAGCTTCACACCGACTACTCGCCAGGTGTTGCCAAAATTACAATCGATAACAGAGTTTCTGTCACTAAATCTGAGTGATCTGTATAATAAAATTAGCCTCTTCTCTGTAATATTAGAGAGAGCTCTGCTGCGAAAAAAGTATAAAAAGGAAGATTGTATAAGGAAATGGAAAATGAATTTGTTATATTTATGCAATTACGCGTAAACAAAATGCAACCATCATTATTAGGGAGCGACGCTTATTTCAACTGCGGGTAAAACACTAAAGGGGATATAGAAAAAACTAAGAGTTGGGCACGAAAAAGGACAAGTATGCACACCTCGAACTGTTATATGAACCTGGTTTCTAAAGTTTCCGTACATTAAAACTTAAGAACTCACTAGTGGGTCGTAGTCTTGTTTGTCTAGCGATATGGTTTTGATATCTTTTATATCAAGCGAAGTAACGAAGGTATGGCGTTCACTTGAAAATAAAATTAGCGCTGCTGCGCTTATTTGAGAGCGGTGTTTATTTAAGTAGCGGCGCTTAATCGATCATTTACGGTAACTACACTTTCGATCAAAAAAAATGGAAAAAATGAAAGATTTAATTTGGCACTTGTAAAGTTAAGGTTAACCTCCGTTCGTGTCAAACAGGTAAGTAATCGTAGCGCTCTTCGTCATGGGAAAAACTGGAAATTTTTACTCTATTTTCCTTTGGCTTGGTGTTTTAGAGATATATGTCTCTTTGCTTTCATGTGCTCGTGCCTGGAATCATTATAGCTTTTCTTTCAAATATATAGAAAAAATCGTCGCTTATCTATTTTAGAGCACTGTCCAGCTAATTGTTTTGTTTTAGTCAGGGAGAAGATCGGTTTTTCGTTAACCGTTGTAGATCTTTTTACACATGTACAGGCCTGAGGAAATGTTACCCGAAAAGAATCCATGATCCTAACTTTCTACCTTCGGGTCTTTTCCCAAGCCACAACTTTTTTTTTTAAGAGGCACGATCAATTTTTAAGAAGTTTCTTTTCAAATATTCACCGAATTTTGTTTGGAAATTTTCGCTGCCAAGTGGCTGAACCATTGCGCATACGTGCAATTATAGTTCTGCTCCATCACATTAGCCCAGTTATCTTATTCAACAGTCTAACCTATCTATAAACAAACTATGTTTAGTTAAAATGGCTTACTCCAAATCGATGTGGCATGGGTGGTATTGACCTTGCAATTTCTACCAAAATTGTGTACCTTTTAGTACCAAAAAGTTGCTGTGAGAAGCTACAGCCGTTCGTATCTTAGGCTTGACCATTTGAGATAAGAGTAGGTAAATGAAAGGAAGTATGGGGTGTAATTACCGTCAAAAATAAATGTTCAATTATGATATCCACAATTTCAATTATGACATTGAGATATGCAATTGTGCTATTGCAATATGACCTCAAGATTATGGGGTCCAACGACTGCCCAAATTAGTATTTGGTATTTTGTAACTGCAATATGCTATTTGGTCCTTGTGTTATGACATTATGCTATCACATTTGACTATTTTGCTTCTACAATGTGCTGATTTGTTACTGTACCTTGTCGTTCGGCCATTATACTTTGTTTTGCCATTGCATTCTAGTATTCTTCAATTTCGACATTGGGACAAGCAGTTTTGCTGTTGTGATTTGTCATTTTCAATAGTGTGCTTTTCATTATGGTGTTTTTACAAGGTAACATGCAATTCGGCATGACACTCAGAAACGAGTTTCGGACAGGATAATTTATTTCCCGCCAAAATTATAATTATGTTAATATATTTCCTCTCTGTCGCACTGTCTTGGTTAGAAACATGGCGGCTCTTCGTGAAAGAGCGGTGAATTTATTGGAAGGGGCGACCCGCCTTATTAGGGAACACACATCCCAGGGTCTCGAGAATGGTTCTCCCAGGAACAGTGCAGTAGCCGGTGCAGTGAACGGACGGGAAACCAACGGGACGAGTACTGGAAAACTTTCGAAATTTATTTCAGCCGTACAGGGCTTGCGAAGGTCAACCAGCTTCTCAAGCAGCAGCAGACAGCGGTCGGGGTCGGCGGCGTCAGCTCCAGCTACTAAAAGAGGGAAACGGGACACAACATTAGTGTTTTTCAAACGAGATACGTGGACCCACGAATTCTTTAGTCTAGCAGATAAAAAGCAGATGGCAGTCCTTAGCAGATAATTAATAAAAGGCAGTCTGTGACTGCATGTGGCTACTGGTCTAGTTTTGTAGAATATATTGCAGTAAAAAAAATGCAAAAAATGTAGAGGGGAAAATGAACAGGTGTAGTGATGCCAAAATCGAGAAAAAACGATGGTTTGGTTTGAAATCTGTAGTTTGCGAAATGACAATCTGCAGTTTACGAACTAACAATTTACTTTTTCGCTGTGTCTACTCGGATATTCTAAACAGAAAATTCTCCCCAAAAAGCCGTTTCGCCCAGGAAATTCAGATTGCGCGGAATGCGTGAGGTTTTCATTGCCACGTATAAAAATTAAATTAAGCTCAGGCGCTCAAGTTAAGGTGGCTCGACTGGATTTTTTAGGGGGGATACCTCCCAAGTTTGAGCATTAATAACATCGCCATGAGTAAAGATATGGAAAAAAGATTTCCACAACTGTATTATATAAAGATGAAAATTTCTTATGATCTGTGTTTTATTGCAATCGGAGTCGCCATGGCAACGTAACGACGCCATTATGTTTTTTATTTATCTTTGTGTTTCTCTGTACCAGGAGATTTTTTAGAAAATCGCTTAAGGGAGTTTGTACCTGCCATAATTGCCTCAATTATGGCAAAGTTTGAACAAATTCTATGAGAGCGTTTTCGAAATATTTTGAAACAAAGTTTTAAGCATCATAAAAACAGTGAAATAGCATGCTATCCAAACAATTAGCTAATTTTTTTGAGAAAACGATAAGCTTTGGAAACGCGGCTTCATCTCAAAGTAGTTTGATTCCATTGAAAACCTTCTACAAAAAAAGAGGGGAATTGCTCTAGGCGATCGTGAGTAAGAAGAGTTTTATTAACTTGCATTCAGCTGCTTTTGTTACAGTTTTTGCACGTAATTTGGTCCATGCCTACAAATTTCGCATTTTTCAAAAAACTGCTCGATAAATTTTTTTATAAATTTGAAAATCCCCAGATCAATTGTCAATAAATATACCCTGCAAGTTTCAAGAACATTGAAAACTGGGAAGGCTTTTAAATAGGGCCTCAAATATAACCAATTTTCCCCCCAGATTTTGTGTTTACAAGTGAGCGTCCGCATTATTCACTGGCATTGTTTTCAAGTTTCATATGCTCGTGCAAATTTAGCAAAAAGATAGAATTTGCATCAAAAAGGACCCTCGGTTAAATCTCCGGAATATGCTAATAACCAGGTAAAGAAATTAGTGATATATTATAACATCACAGCAACTCTTTGTAAGAGTTTCTGTGATGTTATAACCCGAGTAAGATAAGTAAGTGTTGCATCCTACAAGATGAGCCGTGACGTTCACCGTCTCGGCCCCCACTGTTATCTGTGACACAAGCCAATTATTAGCATATTCGGGATATTTCTTCCGAAAGTAATCGAGAATTCTTTTTGATGCAAATTTACTACTTTTTGCTAAATGTGCACGTGCCAGTGCACACTGCCAGTGCCATTGAAAACAATGCCAGTGAATAATGAGCACGCTCGCTTGTAAACACAAAATAGGTTAAGACTACTATACCGGACGATGCGCGAATTACCTTATACAAGTGGGTGTGCAGATAGGCCTAATTTTGTTGTATCTCTCCTTTATGCTAATTACAGGAGATAAAACACAATGAAATTGTTTCTTGCAAGAAACTCAACTGCAGTTACAGTGGTCATGCCAAAAAACTAAAATTGAAGATGCAAGACAAGGACAGCGATTTCTTCACCACTAATGAGGTAGATTTATGTCTGCAGTGCAGGTGTTTTCCCCGAGGCGCGCAAATGTTTTTGCTCTCGAAAGCGCCATATTTGTACTCCAAAAGAGAGGAGGAAATGGGGCGATTCAAAATGAGCGGGGGAGGGGGTGGTTTTGCAAGCTAGCGTAAGGCGTTTCCCAAAAAAACAATGATATCTGGAAGGCGTATTTTTTTCTCCCCTCCCCCTTTCCCCTTTCCTTCTTTCACCCTAGCGACGACCCGAAAGGTTGCTATTTTAACTCTCTCTAATCTTCCTCCGTCATAAAATCAAAGATGGCGGTTACAGCAAACACAAACAAGAAGCTTTGGCCCACCCAAAAAACGCCTGCATTGTGTGTACATGTATATCAAGGAACTACAGGAGGCAGTGGGAGCTCACGCACCCTCGTAGACCTTGCAGTCAGTCGGGCTGGGAGAAAAGGGGTGACGAAAGCTTTCAAACACGAGCCGGGGAGCCTCTAGGTACCAACTCCCATCCCGGGCTCTCACCGGACCATTTCCAAACGGTCAAGAGAACGCTGGCTCTTGATTGGGCACAAAAATTATTTGTATTAGTGTGGTCAATCGGCGAACAGATTCTCCTCAGTTCTTTCCGTGAGTTCGTACACGTCTGCTATTGACTCGATCACGGCTTGTCTGGCTCATGGACCAAAGAATACCCTGCATGCAATGGCGGTTTTGGTTGGGTGCGCAAAATAATAAAGGCGGGCGAGGGCAGAGAAACTACGAGTAGA
Organism: Porites divaricata; assembly: GCA_038088405.1. NCBI lineage: Eukaryota > Metazoa > Cnidaria > Anthozoa > Scleractinia > Poritidae > Porites > Porites divaricata. The sequence goes on along the minus strand of JBBMOI010000008.1, from coordinate 28,319,623 downwards.
ATGGGGCGGGAGCAACTTCTTTTTATCGCAAAAGCCTATGTAAAAATCTGAAATTAAAATCAATTAGTTTTGAGCTCGTTGTACAAGCGTTTGCCACGTGAAAAACGTTTCTCCAGTTGAGAGTTTTATCGGTCGAAGAGCAGATGTCTTCATGCCATTTGTCTGTACAAGATATTGGTTTTTCACTTTTATTTGCTATTAATTGTTTGTAAACAATTCTAGATGATTTTCGGCTTTTGAGAAATGTATTAGAAGAACTTTCATACCGCTGCTGTGTTCCTGGGATTTGTCGTTGCAAAGATTTCACGGCTGAGACTATTCCGAAAAAGTTATATGGAATTAGCACTGTTGTACACTATTTTATATTTGTAAGTACTGCCCTGTAAATGTGTAAATTCGCTACTTTTTATTCATTTATTTGTTTATCTATTTTTTTTTTCTTTTTTCAATTTATTTCGTGTAATTTTCTTTTCCTTTTTTGTGTTTTACTTGCAATAAAATAATAATAATAATAATAATAATAATAATAAAAACTTCTTTTTATCGCGGCGTCGCATCTTGTTCGCGCGCGCTTTGCGCATGTTTTTGCGGCTTCGCCGCTCAGTCTTGCTCCCGACTAAACCGCCATGCAACGCAGGCTAACCATAAAGAGGCACGCAGTCAGGAAACTTTCAGTTTGATATAGACTCCAAATTTCAAACTACTGCCTAACCGGAAACTAAAGCTGGAAACTCATGCAAGGGAATTTTAAAGACGCTTTTCCAACAATACAAGCTTGAGCTTCCAACAGGTATTCACGCTTGCATCGATCACGCCTTTGTAAATCAGGAGTTTAAGATACCACGACGGCTGACGACCACGATAACGTCACTTTGGAAAATGAATTCACATTTTTTCAGTCTCTATCGTGATTATTCCAACTCGATTACTTTGTCAAATGCAAGTGAACTCTTTTGTTGCTGAATTGCTATCAAACATGTCCAAGTTCATAAAGAGAGGGAAAATTTTGTCATTGCTTTAGCTTTACGTTTACTAAGGTAGTAAAGCTGGTGAGGTTTCACACTAACTGTTTAAAAATGAAACATATAATTGACTTGTCTAGTTTGGATTGTTGTTCACAGAAGTGGTCGCTCTCTCCTTGAACACAGCACCTCTGACCAAGAATTCGATATGTTCCTTCCAACATAATTTGCTATCGAACTGAACACCTAAGTAGGGATGGGAGGGGATGTTAGTAAAACGGGGAGCGGGGAACGGGGAACGGAAGTCTGGGAACGAGTAGTCAGCGGTAACCTCCATAAAATCCAATATGGCCGATGATCGGTGAAAGAGAACCGTCGAAACAAACTTAAATAACGTCGCTATTTTACTTGAACTAATTATGCTCATGAGGTGCTTGAAAAAATACGGAGGTAATGACATTTTTCACCTTTTTGCGTTGCGTTTTACTAAACTGTTATCCTTAGGAAACAAAATATGCTCCAACAGCAGTTGAAAGAAGCCAATCGGGACAAAAACTCTCAAAGCACATGTACAGCCTTATTTGGAACTCAAGCGAATCTATATTGAGTCTAGCCCACAAAGCAATGAACTACTTTTCCATGATAGATAACATACATCGAAGTAGCCAGGTAGCTTGCGTGCAGACTTCTCCTATTTCCTTTGATAGAGATGTCTCCTTTGAAAAATGTTATTGACCATGTCATCACTTAATTACTAAGACTACTTTAACAATCTGGTTCTGCTTTTAATATTATTAGATCTACTACACTGCAAGCATTCACGATATTGAAGTGTTTCACTGATCCATGAAAATAAAATAATATCATTTTATTAATCTGTGATGAAACAATTTGTTTCAGGTCAGTTCGCCCAGTATAGACCAGTATAATGACCCTAATGGAACCGAATTCACTCATTTTCCTCACCCTAATCAGTAAACTTCAAAGTCGTACAGTGGCCATTTGTCTTTCTGCAAAATACTCCTGACGACCCTTTCCTGAATCAAAACCATTAGATTGCATTAAATTTAAGATTCTCACTCACTGCAGATCCTCTCCCCCCCCCCCCCTACCCCCCGCTAAGAATGAGATCCCAAACTCTTCCCTTTCTTTTGAAGAAAAATGAAAATTATCTTAAAATAATCAAAGTAGCTCTTCATGGGCACAAAATGTTTGGTGCAACTCATACCATACAATATCACTGTATCAAGTACTGTTCTCAGTGCAGGAGATGGTACTATAATGGCCTAAACAGAGAGGCTCCCCCCGAAAAGATTACCTTTTTCAGGCTTCAGGTACATGAAAGGGAAGGGTCTTTTATTATAGTTGAAGTATATGAAAGGGACATCTGTAATTTCAGTCAGCTGAAGGATCAAAATTAGATCAGTCACAGACGCACTTTATGGATGTGAGAGACAAGAAAACATGTTTTAGCGATTTATTCATATTGTAAAGATGGTATATTTACAGCACTCAAAAAGGGATGGAACGTTTAAAATTAGGTATGTGAAAGGGGTACCATTTGTCACTGCAGGGTATACAAAGGGGGTACCTTTTCTGTCTAAAATGGTACATACAAAGGGTAAGGGGTTTATCCTTGGGGCAGAGCCTCTTTGTATAAAACTTCAGTGAGAATCCCCCCCCCCCCCCTCCTCCCCTCTGGGTTACTGTTACTGTAGTCTGATTCGACTCTTTAATTTCTTTGATACTGTGCTTCATTAAATGAATTTTTATTCATTTAAAAGCTTCCATCCGCTTTTTTTTAAAATCCCGATATGTTAAAAGAAATTATGCCCACTGAAGGGGAATAAAATTAGGGAAAATGGGTAGCAAAATCTGTTGCGTTATTTTACAAGAAACATCGAGTAAGTGTAATGTGGCCACTATACACATACAGTTGCGCGTGTTTACTGAAAAACATATTCGCACTCCAATCTTTTGCCTCCCATCACTTGTGTGAGACCTTGAACTCTTTATTTCCAAAACTACAGACGGCTTGCTTGAAGGCTTATCCACCACCTTCCAATAAGCCGCCAACCTCTGCAACATTGATGATGTGATGCTTGATGGTAGGTGCAAGTTGCAATATTACTGAATTAAGCTAATAAAGCAGCTTGACAATATTAACTGGTTTAAGTCACTGACACATTCAGTTTTACACTGAGCTTGAAATATTTTTCTCCATAGTAAAAATAACGTTCATTAAAGAGAAGTGAAGCTCCCCTCTGCAAAAACATTAAAGGAGTCCCCCTAGAAAAAAAAAGAGGCATCCAGAGGGCTAAACAGAGGAAGTATACTTCCCATGCATATTTTAACAGCTAGCCTTTAGAAAGTACCTTCCAACCAAAGTACTTCCCCATGTACACTTGCAACACTTAATATTGCAGCTCAGTTGTGGTTCACTATTATCCTAAGTTTGAATTTTAATCCCTTTGTTTTGAACTCATAATTACAAAAATATTCATATTACCGTACCCCCAAACAAAGGGAAGCAACATTTCAACCATCGTTATAATAAAATAAAACCACAGCATAGCCATTTGCTCTGAAACAACTGTCGTCTTTAAGAGCAAGTTATGGTTGATATTCCTGGCACATTGGATATTAATATGTTTAAAGTTGCCTTTTATTGATGTATTAAATAACCTGATCCATCTTATCTTTTCACATAATACAATTTGCACTTACTTGTCATCATAGGTTTGTAAATATAATATTATTAGACTTACAGTTTTATCTCCTCGCCAACATGTTTTAATTTGGGCCTGAAAAAAACGCTTCAGCTAGGAAGGAGCTCCACTAGTACTGCCACACTATTACTATCTAGGAAATATACCTGACTGCTTCGATCTACGTTATCTTTCAGCGTGTATTTAAGCCAAAACCCTACGAAACGCCTCAAGCAAAAGTAGTTCATTGCTTTGTGAGTTAGACACAGTATAGATTCGCTTGAGTTCCAAATATGGCTGTGCTTTGAGAGTTTTTGTCCCGACTGTAGCTTCTTTCAGTAAAACGCAAAAAGGTGAAAAGTGTCATGAAATTATTACCTCCGTATTATTTCAAGCACCTCATGAGCATAATTATTTCATTAGTAAAATAGCGACCTTAAGTGTTGTTTCGACGCTCCTCCATCATATCATCGATCTTACCGGCTTCTTGATCGGCCATTTTTTTTGGATTTTTATGGAGGATACCGCTGACTACTGGTTATTAGACTTCCGTTCCCCGTTCCCCGCTTTAGTAACATCCGGATGGGAGGTCAAATTCTCTAGTACTAGGTCAAATTCTCTAGTACTTGTCCGAAAATGTGGCAGATTTTTCTTCAGGGCGATACACATAGTGGAACATTTTTTTAGGGTTAATTAAGAATTTGTTCATGCTTAGCGTGCGCATATCGAGTTATGGATGCACGCGGGAAGTTTGGAGAGCACGAAAGATGCGTAACAGTAGCTCGAGGTGCAGCTGAGAGCAATTCTAGCTTCTTGCCGGAGTGCTCTCCAAAATTCCCAAGTGCATTCATAACTCGATATACGTACAGCTAAAAGCATAAGCAAATTATTTTATAACAGAGCTGGCAAAAATGCTTGCTTTTTGATTAACTGCAAAATTCTAGAAACGCGCGACACAATAACAAACGCTTCTATTGGCGGATTGCAAACACGCCACAATCGTCTAGTTTGAACGAAAATTCTTTCTGTAAAACTGAGAAAGAAAATTTTCTTTTTTATTCGTTAACAACCAATGGAAACTGAGCAAAAAGAAAGGTAAAAAAGACTTAAAGTCCGCCCAAAGTTAAAATACTGACATGTTCGTAAGAAGTCGTGGAGTATGTGTTAGATTTGCTGAAAAGATGTTTATATTTTGCTCGGCGAAATCCAGAAAACTTGTTTTTTAGCGAAGACGAGAGTCATCCTACTTTACACTTATATTCAGCTTACGAAAAATGGCTGGTTATTACGGCTTCTTGAGAAGACCTGGCAGCAGTTATTTTTTGTGAGTAATAATTGAATTTTATGTCTTGTGTAATTTGTCTTGTTAATATTTGCAAGATAAATTTTCCTGCTTCAGTTAGATTGTTCGGCGATAACAAAAGTGCATAATTTTTCGCTGTTAAGCTTAACTCGTTTTGTAAAGGATAAACAAACGTTAAAAACGGCGAACACTTATTATCCGTCACAGACCAATTGTGGTCTTTTTTTCATAAGAGCGGCTCCGCGTCAATATAAAATAGATGTGGAAATAGTCAAAAAATGATCTAGCCTCAACTCAGCCTAAATAAAGCCCTACATGTATGAGCCCTAGTTATAAAATCGTTAGTTTAAGTACGATCGAGTGAATAATATTTTTTCAACGATTTTTTTTTTCTTTCCGTGGCCTAAAATTGGCAAAAATCATGCAAAATTAGAGTCAAATACTGTGGCTGGTATATTTTAAAATAAAGTTGGCTACTAAAATATAATGACACTTAAAATTTTTACTATCTTTCCTCTATAATTTTAACTGATTAGTTCGCGATTTGGTCAACAAGAGATTTTTTTAAGAAATTGTCACAAAGTTGTTGACTCAAAATCGCTCAACAGTCAAAATTTAGCATTTTTTTTCACGAGCTAAAAAAGCGCATTGGTACATGGCTTTGAACACCAAGGCTTGTTTAGTCTGGAAGAGCATTCGTTTTCCTTCAAAGTAGCGAAATAACATTTTTGGGTAAATGAAGTCAAGAGCGCTGACAAAGCGAAGCAAATGTAAATGTTACACTAAAAACGGGCGAAAAAACGTGACCAATGTTAACCGAAGCACAACCAAATACGAATTACGGTAGGCGCCAGACCTTTAATTATTCGGTAACTTCTCGAAACAATATTGGTCCGAAATGTGTGTAGATTTTTTAAAATAAAGCTAAGTTAAAGTATTGAGTGTCAAAAAGTCCACAAAGCGGTAAAAAATACAACAAAAGTCACGAGTAATCTGTTCCGTTTTCTGAATTTTATATATGCAGCGATTTAACGAATTAACAATTTTTAATCCACCTGAGACTGTGTTAGTTTAAGAGTCCATAGAACTTCTCAGAAGATTCCTCAGAAAGACCTCCAGAAGGAAATGAATGAAGAATTTGAACTTACAACTGTAACAATTTCACTTGCCGCCACGGCAATTGACGAAAACAACCGTCGAACTGCCACAGGCAAACCAGCTTTCAGTACAGTCATGCAAAGCATGTCACGTCACGTAATTCTGCCCCGCGCATTTGGGAAGGACGAAAGAAATTCTTCTACGCTGTGCGCTAAAAATTTATGACATAAAACTAGCTTTGGACTGTTTCATTTTTACCCTCGTTTGAGGGAAAAGGTGCCTCTTCCGCCGATATAATCTTGGACTTGATGAGAAGGAGTTTCTAGGGGATTCGTAATTCCTCCCTCCCCACAAACGAAAAGTATGATTTTTTTTCCTTGGATCTCAACAACGTTAGCCTCAATTTTCTGATTTTCCCTTCGCTTTATTTACAGACTGGTATAAATGACACATATCTTGGTCTCAGGTAAGGGAGGAAATATGGGAAAATATGACTCCCCTAACTGAATGCTACCAAGGTTTTCTAAATGTTTGGTTGCCTCTTAGGCCAAATTCGTTTCAGGGATCAGGTTTTCTTGTAAGTAGAACTTGTGGAAGGCACAGGTGTAATAACTGGATCCAAGTGTAATAAAGGTTTTATATGTCACGACTGAGATGACATGAGACATGTCCACAACAGCCTAAACATAGTTATCTAAACTGAAAAAGCTGACATCACGGTACATATATGTGATCAAACAGAACTAGAGAAAACAGGAACGAGAAAAAATACCATAGAATCTAGCAATGGCTCTCAGTTAAAGCTTTGGCAAATTTTTGCCTAATCACAAAACACAAAAAATCGCCTTTCCGCAAAAATAAACTCCCGCAAAAATTTCGTTCCACACGGTATCTGTTGGAAAAATGATCGGTCGGCCAGGTCGTTATTTTTGGTCCCTTACTTGCGTCAGTTCAGGTTTATTAGACTACCTTTGTAATCACCAATTATGTTTATAATTCAATGGCGGATCTAGGGGAGGGCCCGCTACTGTATTTATGTACTTTAGTTTTAAATTCAATTTTGGTAACGACCCCACAGTATCAGCCCCCGGCAATTAAGGTTTGTGTTGCAGACCGACTAATATTGGAAAAATGATATCATGTATCTTCTTAATTTTGTTTGTACTGGCTTTCTTTTCTCTTTTTACCGATCAGTTCCTTCGATTTTGTCCTTTCAACTTATCCGAATCTTTTTTTGAGATCCGGATGCGGCCACTAGTTCATTGGCTTCCGAAGAGCTCAATGACATTCCCTGATATTGGCTTTTAGTCGGGATGTTTCAACACAAGGAACCATCGAACCACAGGAAACCAGGAGCCCATGATGGGCTCCTGAGGAAACCGAATGATTAGAAAGGCTCACAACAAATATTTCTCTTGTTCCTTTAGGATACACATGATCAGGCACAATTTTCATATTACATATATAAAATTGTACTGTGTTTTTCGTCTTGCAAGTGAGCCTCTAATATAACCCGAAAAAAAAAAACCTTGATTGGCTCCAAACTCAGAGTAACATCTTTGCAGGGGGATGATCCAGGAATTTTTCATTGTTTGGGGGGGAAGGGGGGGGGGGGGGTCCAAATTTTGTTAAGAATAGTCACTGAGAAGGCAGAGACGACTACATGATTCTCGATCTGTGAAAGCCAGTTGCCGATGGCGCGGGAAATACTACTTTGCGATCAGAGGCGAACAGATCATAGGAGGGTACCCAAAGACAATCACATTTTTGAATATCCCTGGAATTTAGTTTAGTGGCAAAATACTACACGCCTTTCATTAAAAAATTCAGCCAGTTAAATAGTGATATAGAATCCTAACTTGGTAAGGATTTTAGTTTCAAACAAGTATCAGGTCTGATGGGGATGTCCGGACCCCCGGACCCTCCCCCTGAATCCGCTACTGCTTTGGTGCCCTTTGATATCCTTTCTACAGCATTCGGTAATTCGAACACACCAATTGTTAGCTATAGACGCCGTTCTGAACTTGAAACATAATCATTATAATCGCAGCAGATAAAATAAAAGAAGTGCACAGAGCCCCTCGAGCAAAAACAGGCGGAAAAATTATTTTTTTCTTTTAAAACTAGTTACAAAAGATACAGTCCAAAGCTAGTTTTATTGATTTTCATAAACGTTTTAGCGCACAGCATGGAAGAATTTCTTCCTTCCTTCCCAAATGCGCGGGGCAGAATTACGTGACGTGATATGCCTTGCACGACTGCAGTGAAAGCTGGTTTGCCTGTGGCAGTTCGACAGTTGATTCTGTTTTGCCGTGGCAGCAAGTGAAATTGTTACTGATAAGTTCAAATTCTTCATTCATTTCCTTCTGGAGGTCTTTCCGAGGAATCTTCTGAGAAGTTCTATGGACTCTTAAACGAATACAGTCTCAGGTGGGTGTCGTTGGATTAAAAATTGTTAATTAGTGGGTTTTTATACTAAACAGAGTAACGCAGTAACGAGTAACGAGTAACGGAGTAACGAAAAAACCAGTAACGGGAACTCATTTTGGACCAAATTTTAATTTGTTAAGCCCGGGCTTAATGGCTTAAAGGTAGCTACTATACGCCCCTGTCAGCACTGAATTCTGTCAGGGACTTTTTCCTCTTCTTGTCACGCTTGCGATAGTCTGCCACACAGCCGTTTTTAGTATCGTCACGCAACGCTCCCCGAGCGTTGCCTGACGACATAAAAATGGCTGTGTAGCAGTCTACGCTTGCGGCAAACTTTAAAAAAAGTATTGATGTGTTATATGAAACGCCTGAGCTAAGATAGCAACAACTAATAGTATTTTGAAATCGTAGAAGAACCCTCGTTCCCAGTGACTTATGATCCCTTCGAGAAAGGAATGGTCGTGTCTTCTCGACATGCTTTGACGATCAATCTCTAATATTAGGACTTGGTATTAGGAGCTGAAGTGCGGACACTTGCAGATGGTTTTTACCATCCTGTGACTACGAACAGGGACCTGCATTTGGCATAAGAAGTACTTTTTGCTTTATCTTCTTACAAAATTTAATTAATCCATTAGTTATCACAATCGTTCACACTGAAACCTTGAAACTTTGGGTAATCCCATACCCTGTCTAAAAAAGAATGCGTAACAAAACAAACTTTCTGTTTCTTTTCTTCATGATCTCAATAAGCACAACGTATACAGCGTTATCTAACTAACCATACGGAAATCAATGTTACTGATGCAGATGTCGATGTTGGGAATGCTACAACCCGGCTACTACTCACTTACAAATAACAGCTTAGCCAGGTGACCTTTTCCGCACAAAACACCTTCTACTTTGCTGTAGGGAGAGGTAGGTTGGGGGGGGGGGGGGGGGGGCGGGGGTTAACGTCGTTGTTTTAAGCACTTTTAGGAATACACATATTTTTTTGAGATTGTTAAAGGTCATTATTAGGATATTACAAATGTTTTCATGTTTTTTCTTTCATTAGGATTTTTTTTTAACCTGTTGAATTTTTATCCCGTTACTCGTTTTCTCGTTTAATTTAATACTCCGTTACTCGTTACCCGCTACTGCGTTACTCTGTTTTTGCATGAAATTCAGAAAAAGGAACAGACTACTCGTGACTTTTGTTGTATTTTTTACCGCTTTGTGGACTTTTTGACACTTGATACTTTTACTCAGCTTTATTTTAAAAAATCTCTACACACCGAATAATTAAAGGTTTGGCGCCCACCGTAATTCGTATTTGGCTGTGCTTTGGTCAGAGGTCACGTTTTTTCGCCCATTTTTGGTGTAGCATTTGCATTTGCTTCACTTTGTCAGAGCTCGTGATTTCATTTACCCAAAAGTTTTATTTCGCTAATTTGAGGAAAAAATGAATGCTCTTTCAGACTAAACAAGCCTTGGTGTTCAAAGCCATGTACCAATCCGCTTTTTTAGCTCGTGAAAAAGTGCTAAGTTTTGACGGTTGATTAAGCGATTTTGAGTCAACAAGTTTGGAAATTTCTTAAAAAATCTCTTGTTGACCAAATCGCGAACTAATCAGTTAAAATTATAGAGGAAAGATATTAAGAATATATGAAATGTCATTATGTTTTAGTAGCCAATTTTATTTTAAAATGTACGAGTTACTGAATATGACTCTAATTTCGCATGATTTTTCCCAATTTTTGGCCTCGGGAAGAAAAAAATTCGTTAAAAAATATTATTCACTCGATCGTACTTAAACCAACGATTTTGTAACTAGGGCCCATAAGACTTTATTCTGGCTGAGTTTGAGGCCAGGTCATTTTTTTACTATTTCCTCGTCTGGTTGATATTTTCGCGGAGCCGCTCTTAAATGTCAGTCTTCAGGGAAGACCTTTCAACGAATCATTTAGGCTCTATTATTGGCCAAACTTCTTCACCGCTTTTGCTGTTGGTTTGAGTGGCTAGAACGAAGCTAAATTCCAAAACTAAATTAGAAAGTTTTTCGTCATTGCCGTCGATTTTTGGGAACTGTATGTCTTAAGAAAAGAGACGAAAACACAGCTGAACACGCAATCATGAAAAAAAATCTATATTTACGCACGGGCGTGCGTAAATAAAGAATTTGTCAATAGCGGCTCAATAGGACTTAGCATTAGGGCAAGCACGCGAGCTATGTTATAAGTAACTTTTCTTAGGCTGGATGAGGCCCCGTAGCAGACAACCGTTTGCATTCTTTGCGTTAAGAAAGATAATAACCATGAGTGAAGTCGGCCTCTAATCCTATAGCAGTTGAGTTTGCTAAGCAGTCGTTGGTGAGGTACTTCAGCAAAAGCCTTACCAAGGTCAAGAATTGCTAGGGATACTGAGTTATATTGCATTGGAGGGCATATGCTATGTCATGAACCGTGGCCAAAAGTTGTGTTTCAGTGGACCTCTTTCCCCTTAAGCTATGTTGGCCCGACTGACTGCCCCTAGCTCTCCGAGGATGGAGCCCACTATAACTTGTTACACACACTAATAGCGCCAACCATTTCTTGTTTATCCTTCAAGACTGCTTTCATTTGGATGGAACGATGCATATCTTCTTTCCTGGACCCAATTAACTTTCCGTTTAAGTTAATAAATTGGTTAGCAACAACGTCAGCAAAGATAGATCTTTCCAGCGATAACTCGTTTTGGATATTCTGACCAATTCTGACAGAGTTACACTCATAAAAAAGGTAACATTTTGGGAAAAAATCCTCTGCCAATTTCGCTGTTTACATCCCAAAATTAAATTTATCCCTTTCCTAAAAAGTTAGCCAGCCACAATTCCGTGCAAAAGAAAGATGATAAAGTGGGCAAAAAAACGGCCAATAAAGAAGAAAAAAAAAGAGAGCGAGAGAGAAAGATCGAAACAGATTCGCAAAGGGAAGTCCAAATTTTGGCTTTTGCGCATGCGCGAAAAAAGCTGTATAATTACACCAGATTAGCCGAAAAATATGCTTTTTTTTCTTGCAAAACTCGTTTTTCGCCATTCTTATGCTAATTAGCCGAAAACCAGTCCAAAGAAGAGGAATTGGCGAAAAATGCGGTTTTTTCGCTGCAAGCCGGCCACCATAAAAGGATTAAACTGGGCCTTGGCAGCTGATGATGCAGGAATGGTACAAAAAACCTCTACAGTGAATAGGAGGAGATGCTCTAGAGGAGACAAAATAAGAGCTAAATAAATCTAATTTTAATTGGCAAATTCTTATTATCTACGTACGTTTTTTTTCTGTTCCAGCAATGCGTTTTTCTACAACGTCACTGCATGATCAGCTGCAATTAGAGCCACGGACTTATGCATTTACTTTTGATTTTCAGTTTGAAATTGAGAAGATAGACGGCATGACCCTTCCACCAGGAAAAATAGTCAGGCTTCCTAGATTTACAAGTAACATAACACTGTTGACTACATTGACGACAGACATACAAAGCGATAAGCCTCTATTAATAAATGAAGAATTAGAATTCAGTTCTTTCGAGGAGGTGAGCTTGTTATATATTATTCCGAGCTTATTATTATTATTTTAAGCTGTGTTTATTTCAAAGCTGTGATTCAGACATAATTAGGAACTTAAGAACCACGAGGAAGTTCACGACGACGACGTCTGTTGACCGGGAAAAGACTGGAACGAGAGCGTCAGTTTCGGCGGGAAAAAGGAAACTTAAGATGCAGTCGGTCGTTAGGTCGACGACGACGACACTGAATGTAAACACAAATGTAAAACTGTAATGTCCATTCGCAACAAACTTTTCCGCAATGGCGTCTTTTAAAACAATGCAAGATTTTATTTTTTAAGCCGTACGTCTAATTTCATTGACGATGAAGAATTTTTTGTGTTGTCTGACCTTTTCGAGTGGAAAAACCTGCTTTCCGCACGAAGATTATTGAACTTTCAACTGAATGAGATGACCGAGTCCTAGTATCTGTCAGAGTTTAGATTTGGAAAAAGAGACATACTGATGTGATAGCTGTTTTCCATATAAAGTTTATTTCCTCTATATTAATTAAACACATTTGATTTGCCTTACCTAAACGTACAAATAAATTTATCACTTACGAATTCGCTCGCTCGGCCTCCACAGCTGTAGTCATTCTTCGAAGTAAAAACAATTCATTAGTCGAATTTTCAATCAACATCGCTTGTTAGGAGAAAAAAAGAACGATACCTGGACTTACGAGAATAAAGAAATGCAAAGGACTTCAAAAATCGCTTAAAACAGTGGATTTATACCTACCGAAGCTTGTGGATTGCTGGACGACGTGATTCTACTTTGTTTGGCGTCGACGACACCACGACGACGAAATTTACTAGTCGAGCTTGCGCAGTACACTGTAACTCACTTCCGGTCGTCGTCGACAAAGCCGTCGTCGTGGTTTTTAAGTTCCCTAATATTGTATCGAAAACGGGTTATTGCTGTGATGATAATAATATAATATTAATATTAATATATTAATAAATAATAATAGTAATAATATCATCATTATTATTAGCGGAGCCCTTTGCGCACCATGGGTAAGAAAATCTGGTTATCTATACATCCAAGAAATTTTGGTTCTGACAAAATTGTCCATACGTACGTCCACCCCTTCATGTAAGCTGGAGTGAAATTTGCATTTTAAGCACCCCACAGATTTCGGTGGTAAATCGCACCTGGACGTTTAGAGAGAAGACAACAACAAACCCGAGTGTTTCTTTCGACTAAATCTTTCGTACACATTTACGTTTTTAAAATGAACGGAGGCAATTTCTTTGGAAGAAAAAAATATATAACGGCGGTAAGAAAATGAGAAATGCTAGATTCATCTAGGTAAAAATGAGGGGCAGTGAGAAAAAAAAAGTGAACAGGAACACATGCATACAAAGTTTCCTTATAAAATGTGTAACTAGGAAGTTTGTGAAAGTTTCACGTGTTAATCGTGCAAAATAACGGTCAAGAAATGTACAAAAAAGGGTACTGCACTTGCAACTTTTTTTGCTAATTAAATCTATTGTTGTTGTTTTTTTTTTTTTTACCGTTCTCGTTGTCTTCACTGTTGCTCTAGTATTACACTATTTCATATTTTGTTTGAATACACTATAAAAGCTCTAAGCCCTGGCTAAATCTATATTTATTGTTATTATTATTGTATCTTCTGTTACAGTCTTGCTGGTGCTGTTTTTGTGCATCAGCTGCTGGCTAACCACGCACCTGAGCATCAGTCACTCAAGTCTATCATTCTGTTCATACACTTAACACCTTCATGGGGATTCGCGCAGATCCCAGCATACAGATCTCTTGAACCTCTGTCACAGTAGCTCTCTTTGATACTTTCTTGGTGTTTTCTACCATCCCCTTCTACAAGCGCACCAACAAACACACTGACAGGCTCAGGCATGTTAACGCATGGGTCCCCTCATAGTTTGCAAAATCTGGCGAAGTGGCATTTGAAACGGGTTTTTTTTTATCAGTCGTTATGAAACTTGGCAAACAGTTTTAGCTCGGTGGCCTTAACATTATGTAACATATTCATTGCTGCGATATTAGTCACGTGACCTGCAAATGATCGCTGACGTTCAACTGTGTTCTAATTAAAGCAGGGGAAAGGAAATGAAAGAACAGGGAATATTCTTAGGCACCAGTGTTTTTCTCGTGGCCTGGATATTATGAAATTGACCTGCATGTATGCCGAAGTGGAACAAGGATTATGAAATAAAGAAAAACAGGTCCCGTGACTTATAAAAGACTTAAATAACTCTTAATAAAAATGCTTTAATCCACCTTGCAGGGCTAATTGACAAACCAGACAGTTTCACTGACAATTTGATGACAAGTATTTTGGGGCTGAAGTTTAACAACCTTGTCCCGTTTGAGAAAACAGGTTTTGTGACGTTATGGTTCAAGGGATGAACTTTCCAAAAGTACTTAAGTGAGATATGTCTTTTTATATCTTTGTGGAACCCTTTATTTGGATCCTTCTGCGTCATTACAAATGATCTTTGCATTCTCTGTAGAGGGTTTTTTTAGCCTTTCAACCCATGACTTAACTTGCCTGGGGGGGTCACCGGTTTTCATCAGCCACATTCTCTGTGTAATAACTGGACTTGACCTTTGAATTTACGAACAAACCACGGGCAGGAAACCATCAAGACTGTCCAAAAAGCGGAAAACACCACACGTCAACCAACGCGCCATAGAAATCATTTGTTGTTCAACTTGCGATGTAAAGGCGAATGTGTCATTCCTACAAGCCATCGTTTAAAGTGCCCTATTAATTCCCGCAAAGCAAGAAATATTGTAGAGAAGGCCAGAAAGAACCTTTTTCTAGAGAGGATTCAGCTAACAAACCAGAGAATAAGTCATCTACAAGACACGAGGCGCGTTTAGCGGAGCGATTCCCAAGCGACGTCCAACAACAATTAAGCCCGCACCTAACAAGAGTTCACGAGAATGTGCATAAGCAAGCAAAATGTAGAGAGCAAGATAAGCTTGCAAGCTTAATCTCAAGGTCGGCGAAAAATAAACCTTTGGAACCAGATATAAAAAGTACACAGTAAAACAGTGGGTTGTCGATCTTTCTAAATACAAACTCAACCAGGATCAAACTAGTGTTCTGTCGAATGGTTTAAACTTTGCAATAACACCGCACGCATTCCCACAAACGACATCATGGTAGCTACGGAACTGGCATGCAAATCGCTCCTTACCAATGAAGCAACCCAACTGAGAAGAGAATAAGTCACAGCAATCAAGAAATCGAAGGTGCCGAAGAGCAAAATTTCTAAAGCGGAAAAAACGACCCTTCGATCACTGAAACAGGAAGATTCCATCATGATACTATCAGCAGACAATGGAGGAGCCACAGCAGTCATGGATAAGACCGAGTATAAATTAAGAAAAAGTCAACACCATGTTGAATGACGCTTACACTTATGAGAAGTTGCAGGCCGATCCAACCAGTTCTTATAAGAGAAAGCTGATTGAAAAACTCACCAATTTAAAAAAGGATAGCAAGATAACGGAAGATCAGTACTAATACTTGTACCCTACATCTGAGGCCACACCCAGATTGTACCTGACACCAAAAGTCCACAAGGCTAACAACCCTCTGAGACCTATTGTGGATTACACGGGATCAGTTGGTTACAATACATATAGAGCCCTTGGTCGGCACTACTGAATATCATGTTAAAAATTCCAAAGAGCTTGCTGAGGAATTATCCTCAGTCACATTAGAACAAGAAGACATCTTCAACTCCCACGATTTTGTGTCACTATTCACCAAGACAGGAGACATTAACTATCATAAGAGAACGCCTAGAAAAATACCAAGATCTAAAGAAAAGAAAAAACCGAGAGGTAGACGATATAATGGATCTCACAGAATTTATTGCCACCACCACATACTTCAGTTTCAGGGGACAAAGAACAGAAGTTCGGCACAGCCATGGGCAGCCTAGTATCCCCGATCCTGGCTAACTTCTTTACGGAGTGACTAGAACAACAGGCCATCGCCACTGCTCTCATAGACTGTAAACCTAAGGTATGGAAAAGATATGTAGATGACATCCTAGAAATCTTTGAGAGGAGAACGGTGGAGGTACTGACAGGTCATCTTAATGATCCCGTTTCTGGACACCCTTATCACCAGGAGAGAGGACGGATCCATCAAACTACTGGTTTGCAGGAAAGCCACACACACAGACCAGTTCCTGCCGTTTCAATCGCAGCATCCGCTTCAGCACAAACTTGCTGTCATACGGACGCTATTGGAAAGGATAGACAGCATTGTCACGGAAGAAGAAGACCGTAAACAAGAGGAAGAGCACATAAGAACAGCCCTTCATACATTTGGTTACTCGGATTGGGCGATAAAGAGGGTCAAAAAGCAAATGAACAGGGAGAAAGCTGTTAGAAAAGATAAGCCCAAGAAAGATAAAACACAAGAAAAATCAGGAGGAGTGGCGACTGTCCCATATGTCCACTCATGCATTTACGGAGAAAATACAACGTATATTCACTAAACACAGGATAGCCACAGTGGTTTAACCTAAAACCACCCTCGGACAGGTTTTAGTTCACCCGAAGGACAAAGTTGATAAGCAAAAAAAGGCTGGAGTAGTGTACAAGATCCAATGTGAAAAGGCATACATCGGTGAAACAGGGGGACAACTGGGAGCCAGGATCACAGAACACAGAAGGGAAGCAGAAAAAGATCTCTGATAGAAATTTCACAAGATCCACCCTCAGAGCTTCTACCAATGAGCACCACAAATCAGCCATAACAGACCACGTCTTTCAGAACAATCATGTTATGAACTGGGAAGCAAGTGAAATAGTTGAACAGGCAGGCGATAAGTTTAAGAGATGGATCAAGGAAAGCATATATACCTGATTGAAAAAACGTTGTCGCTAAAAAGTATAAACCATGAACGATGAGGTTTCAAGGATTTATGGGTATACGTTCATTCAAAGTGCTTTCGACAAAAGTTTTACATTGTCACGATACTCGTGCGGATGCAAATCCCTAGAGTACTTTTTTTAAGGTGCTGTTGTCTTTTTTTTTTGTCTTCCAAGAACGATTTTAGGTCTTATCTTATGATTTTCAAGTGTGCGTTAGCGATATGGCTACGCTCTTTAACTGTAAAAATCTCTTATTTCTTATCTCTTAATTACTTTGGTTCATGCTTTTATAACCAGCCGTCTTGACTATTGTAATGGTTTATTGTTTGGCTTACCAAAGGTGCAGATCGCTAAATTACAGCGTGTACAAAATGCAGCGGCAAGACTTATTCTTGGCATTGGAAAGTTTTCTCACATTGCACCGGCACTTTATGAGCTGCACTGGCTGCCGGTTTCTTTGCGTATTGACTATAAGATTTTACTTTTGACTTTTAAATGTATTTATGGCCAAGCGCCAACTTATCTTAGCGATCTTATTAGTATAAAATCGAATTCATTATATAATCTTAGGTCTACTGGTAAGCTCTTATTGGACCATCCCAAAGGAAAGATGCTTACAACATTGGGAGCAAGATCATTCTCAGCCGCAGCTCCGAAACTCTGGAATGAGCTACCTGTGGAGCTTCGTCAAGCAACATCACTGGACAGTTTTAAATCTCGACTTAAAACCTATTTTTTAAGAAGTATTTTTTATAGTTTGTAACTTAGTTTATTTTATTCTCATGATTATGTATTTTCGTTTTCTTTTAAACATATGATTGTAAAGCGCTATTGATCAGAAAATGTAAATACGCGCTATATAAATTGGTAAATTATTATTATTATTATTATTATCATTATTATTATTACTATTATTATGCGTTTAGCACTGGGGAAGTTGTGAGCCGTAAATACTGGAAACCGTTGCACGTTTTTTTTGGAAAGCATCGACGCGAAAAGCTTCCTGGATGCAAACATTTTTGAGAAGAAATTGAATTTGTAATGCTGATAAAGTTGTACCCATAAATCCATTCGGTCCTATCGTTCATGGTTTATACTTTTCAAGCGACAACGTTTTTTCAATCAGGTGTATATTAGATCAAAGATCAAACACTCCTACTATGAACAGGGACGAGGGAGCCTATCAGCTTTCTCCCATATCGACACAAGTGATCTCCACCCCCAAACCGGGGCGGGGGTGGGGGGGGGGCTCTACGGAGTGACTTTGCGCGCTTATCACAATTATTAACACCTTACTTTGAGAACATTTGAATACAGAACGGATTGAACCGAACATGAACTCAACTGCTCCTTACCCTTAGTACACTGAGGCCTATATTGAACTTACGTCACTAACACTACAATCTCTCCCTTCTTTTAAATGAATTGTCCACTATTCATTTGTCAGAAAATCACACCTACCCGAGTATTCGTCCATGCTTATAGAAATAAATCCAAACAATTCAATGATCAACTTCAAATAACTGCAACTGGCATGCTATGAAGCAACTGTGTACATACAATAAAATTTTCAGGTGTACCTCAGTCACATTTATAGTATTTGACATACTCAGGCACACGATTACACCTGGGTCTCAGAGAGTAGTGATGACGCAAATGGTCCTGTTTCTATTTCTCTACTTTCAACCTCTGATCCAGCTTCCAATGATGCCTGCTTATATTATAGTGATTGGTCTCTGACTCTAGATCTAGAGGTTTATCTTCCACATATTTCTTCATATGAGTTAAATTCCGTTTTTAATGCACACCAGTAGGAGACTTAATTTTGACATGACCACCACGCTTCTCAACAACTTCATACGGCTTAGCTTTAAATAAACTCTAAGATGAAAGTTTATCTGACGTGGGCTTCTAAAGAGGCACTTTGGTTGCATTCCTTTTAGCCAAACGTTTTTCGGATTAGGACAATCCAGATTGTTTGGATTTTCGTGCTAGCCGGAACAAAAATCTGAAATAAGATTGATCCATTCAGAAGCTGCCTGCCGCCCCGATCTTCTTCTCAATTTTAACGCATCGTTTCTCACGTCTTTCTGCTAAATTAAGCATCTTCTTGTGAAAAAAGGGGAAAAAATTGCTCTTTAACTAGTGGTGTTTCATGCTGGTACTCCGGCGTCAACTTAAAATTATCTGGAATTGATTAAACAAAATTCAGAAGACAATTACGAATTCTCAAGCGCTAAGAAGCGCGCTCTTGAGACACAGACATTGGCCAGCATAGTTTTACCGTGAGAAAATCTAAGCGTTTTCACTTCCTAACGGATTAAGAGTGACAGTGGAACTTGAGTTTAGTATACTACAATTCTTTAGCGGCATAGAACAACGAAGGAGTAGAAAATAGCTTTTGCCTGAACTAACCTCGACCTGCCTTGTTTATTGATGAACGCGCACGTTTTTGCGATCGAAAAGCAGTTTCATTAAGGTGGCTCCCTAGAGTATTTACTGATAATCCGAGCTATCAAGCATACGTTACAGAAGGAAATCTAGTGACTTTGTCTTTGCGATATTGTTCACGAGATTCACCACTAAGGTTACCCATATAAGACGGCTCCTTTGTCAAGTTTCATTTATCTGGATTAAGACCGTTGCCATGGAAACATCGCATCCTTAAACAGGCAGTAATTTTGTCATTTTTGCCCATTTTCCCTTAATATTTCTAATTTGCCGCGGTGAAATGTCTTTAAACTGTGCCTCTTTATATTAAAGATATTGCTTAACATTTTAAAGTGGAAAAAACTTGGGGTCGTTAAGACGGTTTTGCCAATATTTTGAAATTTGTAATTTTTCTTAATAGAAGAGTCTAGCTCTTATAGATTTTGACAAAAAAAATGACAGTACAAAGGTACTGCGACTGTTAAGAAATGAGGCGATTTTTAAAAAAATCAACCGAAGGAAACGCGAGAAATTCACGGTTAATTAACTGTGCTGACGTCACAAAAATCCGAAAAACACGCGTGATTCGGGGTCGTGTGAGCAAAATACGCGCGCGAGCCATCAAGTCCCCATGCGCATAATGCACAAAGCTACTGAAAACATGTAGTTTCTTTGAAGAGTACGAAAGCCATTGTTTTGAAGCCGTTTATTAGTATTATTACGGTGATATCTCGCCAGTTGAACAAGGAGAGTTCGCGGATTCAATTTTATACCTAACAGAGGATGTTTTCTTCAAAGTACTTGACTATTGTAGTTAAAATTCGAACCGTGATGGTCACTCGTGAGGATGGCGATCGTCGGAGATGAAGACGGTGGTTGTGCAAGGATCGCAATAGGCCCTTCATTTCCTAATCTGCTGTACACTGTTTGCAGTTCTTCAAATGTCAGCCCACTTCCGGATACTTTTTCAATCTTGTTCTTCTTTAGGGATAATTTCGTC
The DNA here is from genome assembly GCA_038088405.1 of Porites divaricata. Lineage (NCBI taxonomy): Eukaryota > Metazoa > Cnidaria > Anthozoa > Scleractinia > Poritidae > Porites > Porites divaricata. The sequence continues at coordinate 28,299,244 of JBBMOI010000008.1, read as the reverse complement.
GGCGAAGTTTTTCTTTAAAAGTCTGCTGTAGAAGATGGCGCCGATCTATAAATCGTATATCATGTCCATTGTCCTCAGCTACACGTACAAGACCATAGGTCTCGACGGACAACTATTGCTTTCTTCAAGGGTCAATCTGTGAGTTAAAATTATTTCTCGTTGTGCAAACACATTTTCTAGTGCATCTTGCATGTGCGTTGAAGGACGTTTGAAACAAGAAAAAATACAAGGATGTTGGTTCGTCGATGGAAAGGTTCCTTCGATTAGGATGCAAATTACGTGGGAAACCTTTTTTCTGATAAGTTTTTAAAACAATGTAATAGAGTCGGCAAAACAAAACAACAGTTTACACTCCCCGTTATCTTGTCTTAAAGCCACTTCTAGAATAATTAAATCAAATCAAATTTAAGAGAAATAAAGTTACCGAGGAGCTCCGCAAGTGAAGACAGTCTTCGGTGTTTGTTTGGGAATTGGCTCGATCTTTCAGATCTTTCCACAGACCGTGAACCAAAGGCCAGAAACAGCAACATTGCTTCCTTCTGATTTAGTGTACTTACTTCTTTGTTTTCTAAGTAAAGTTTCCACCCACCATTTACTTCGACTACTTAACGTTTGTCTACTTTTGAAGTGCGAAGAATTGATGTCTGGAAAATTTCTGCTTTGTTTTTGCATACAATTTACTCTTATGGAGATCGATAGTGACTTGTAACCGGTGTAACATTGTCTCCACTCATAAATGATTGACCTACACTAATCAAACTTTTTGCACAATGAGCTTCAACAGAAAGTTAATAAAGTTTTTTGGGTGGAATATTTCGAAACTGCGAGGCCATGTTTGTTTTAATTTTGCGTGGACGTCGCGCGGATTTTAAAGCTCGCGCCATACTAATGCTCAGGCTGCGCACGGCCAATTTACTCTGGGGAGCCACCTTAAATGGAACAAAGATCTGAAACCAGATTGAGATACCAATCTGAACGATCCACGTTCAGAGGTAGATCGTTCGGATTGCAATCTTAGATTGGTTTAGTCCTTAAAGGAACAAAAAATCGAATTTTCGATCACAAATCCGGATTTAGATTGGCTAAAAGGAATGCAACCTTTATCTCCTTGCCTAAGGTGTCTTTCCTGGGCATGTCTTTGATTGTCTGCATAACCTTTTCTTCGCATGGTCTCTGCCTAGAAATTCAGTGCCTTTACTAGCTAGGCAAAAATCGTCTACACCAGGTAGTTTTGACGGGATCTCCCGTCCAAATAGCAGTTTTGCGGGACTCTCCCCTGTGGTCTTGTGGGGTGTGCTCCTGTAACAAAGCAAACATTTTAACAGCTCCTTAAGCCAATCAAGTCCTTCTGCATGCGCAATCCGCATTGCTTTCAATAAACTACGAACCTGTCTCTCTACTTCACCGTTTGCTCGCGGCCACGTCATTGTCCTTGAAGTAAGTCTGAAACTCTTCTGATACAAATTTCCTCCCATTTTCAGTCTTTAAAAAAAGTGGGATTCCTTGGGTAGCAAACATGTTACCCAAACAGCTAATCATTTTACTCGTCAGTACTAACATGGTCACTGCCACTTCTAAAAAACGATTATAATAGTCCACTATTACTAACAGATAGTCACTAGTTCGAAGCGGTCCGAACAAATCAGCTGCCAGGTCTTGCCAAGGCTGTGTAGGTAGTTCAGTCGTTTTCATTAGTTCTGGTGGTAGCGGCTTGCTGACCAGCTGACAACCCTGACAAGTTCTGCACCGCTGATCGCGGTCTATGCCCTCTAAGTCCAAGCCTCTGTTGTGTCTTTACTATCCCTTGATGTCTTTCGTGGGCGAGGTCTAATACTTGCCTCCGGAGTTTTCTTGGCATAACCTGTCTTTTACCCCTTAATACCAGCTTGCCTAGCACTGTCAACTCATTCCTTACTACCTTGTAGTCTGCGTCACTGTTAGACTGTTAGTCCAGTTATTTGTGTGGCTGCACGCATTTCCGCAATCTTGTGATTTCCTCGTCTTCAGCTGACACTTCTTCGATTTCTTGAATTGATACGGCTCAAGGGGCTGCATTTTCGGTAATAATATTATAGCGTGTACTCTTCTGCCACATTGTCATCTTTAACTGGAGGGTTCTGAGTCAAAATGTGACAAGGCATCATCTACCTTCTGTAGCCCTGGTCTATAGTTAATAGTTAACTCATAAGGCTAGAGTCTTAAAACCAAGTGTTCAATTCTTGCAGACGGCCGGGATTTACTTGTTAAATAAATAGATCACCTCAAGTGGTTTGTGATCTGTGTTAAGTTCGAAAACGTTTCCATATAGGAATACATGAAACCGTTCCCAGGCCCACACTAAGGCTTCTTCTTCTCTTTTTGTTTGGGATTATCTTCTTTGGACTGTTGTTAAACTTGGACTTGCATAATAGACTGGTCTGTAGACACCATCATGTTCATGAGCAAGAACTGCTCCTACACCCACTGGACTAGCATCTAATCTTGTTCCCACCTAAATGTAACATCTGATCTAGTTAAACAAAGGAGTAGTTCAGCAGTGGTTGCCAAATCCGGGATAAACGCAGCACTCAAATTAACTAGGCCTAAAAAAAACCTCTCGCCTCTGCTGCCGTTTCTGGCTCTCTCGCTTTGACCACTGCTTCAACCTTTGATTCTGCAGCGGCAATGCCACGTGTAAACAAAAGGTATCCCATGAACTCTAGCTAGTACATTTTGAACGTACACTCCTCTCTATTTAAGTTCAACCCTCTTTGGTTCAATCTATCAAGCAACGTCTCAGGCCCCTCATCGTGCTCTTTATCATCTTTAGCATGAAAAACGATGTCTTCAGAAATATTACGTACACCCTCGCAGCCATAAAGAGCTTCCTGCATTGCATAGTGGTATATCTCAGGAGACTTCAAGAGCGAATGTTATACCAAACATTAGTCTCTTATAACGGTAGAAACCAGTGTGTGTTGTAAAGGTTGCTATCCCTCGAGACTCCTCCATTAGTTCTAGCTTATGATGACCCCATTCAAGTTTAATTTTCAGAACACACTGCTTTGCATTTAATTGGGCTATATCTTGAAGAACCTCATCCACCGTTGTGATCGCGTGTCTTTCTTTAATGATCGCCTCATTTGCTCTGCGCATATCTACGCACAAACGGATCTCCCCAGGGTTGATAATCATTCAACTTGCCAACTCCGTGAAAACATCCTTGATATTTGTCAACAACGTCTTGGGTACTTACAGAACTGACGTGTAGTCCTAATCTAAGTACTTGCAATTTTGTGGCTGTCTTTCTGCCCAATATTGGTCTGCCTTCATCACAAATGACAATAGAGTCGGTTGTTGTTTCTTTCAAGATACACTCACAACTGCTTTAAATTTTCTCACAGTTTCTAGAGGTTTTGATAAGCCATATGAGTGCAGTTTCTGTGTTGATTTCTCTGACTAATACCGTTACTCTTCCCATGTTTTCTGATCCACAATGTTACAAGAACCTGAGACAATGAGCAAATTTATCACAACCATACTACCAACTAGTAGGTCAATAGTCTCTGAACAATTCTCTGCTCCCAATTTCTTGACATTCACTTCAAAAGCATACTCATCCTCTTCACCTTCCATATTATGTTCCACATAGTTAACTCTACCACCTGCTTTTTCCTTCTTTAACTTACTTTTCTGTTCTTGTTTCTTCTTGGATGTTTTGCAAAGTAAAGCAAAATGTCTCTTCGTGTGACACTTCGTACAGGTTTTAGATCTGGCGGGAAAACTTTACCACTGAAAGTACATCGATAACACTTATGATCGTTTTTCGCAGCGAAATCCTTGCTTTGACAGCATTAACACTAGCTTTCACATTTGTGTCGCCCTCGCTTGTGCCAGTCAAAGTTCCAGGGTTCGTGCAATCCTTTGTGTTACAGCCAGATTTAACTCTTGTCCTTTTGCCAGGAGTTTCGCCGAAGGTCCGCAGACTTGCATTTGTCGATAAATATATCCCTTATTTGCTCATTCTTCGAATCTCGAAACCCACAATTCACAGTCTAATTGCTGAGCCGTACTACGAATTGATCTACCGTTTCGTTTTCCTTCTGTTTCATCTGGCGAAAGATGTGACGCTCGTACGGTATGTTTACCTGTGGTGTGAAATATGCATCAAGTGTTCGCAGCGCAGCTTTGACCTCGTTGTCACATGTTCGCCCTCGGGTGCACCGGGATCGATCAGAGTTTCAAAAACTTTTTGAACAACATCCCTGCCTGCACAATGTAATAGTAACGCCTTCTTTCGAGCGGCTCCCACGATTCCTCAACCATGGCGTAATATTGAAAAGCTTTCTTCCAATGCCGCCATCGTGCTCCCACGCTCGTGCAATCAAACAGCAGTATTCCTCGAAGATCATCTTTCGTGACCATAAATATCGTGGAAATTTCTTTAGCTTTCTTAGCAGAACCTCGCGAAGCTTAGGGGGATGGCCCATAATATTTCAGGGCTGGAAGGAGGGGAGAATTGGTTGTGTAGCTTAGGAGGGCGGGTTTCGACACTGGCAGGTGAGATGTAGTCAATCTCCTTTGGATAGGAGTAAATGTGAACTCAGTGCTCTGTCACTGAAAAAGATTTCCAGGGTTGTTGTTAAGGAAGTGTAGGGAATGTTGCATGTTTCATAGGTCATGCCGGTTCACCCCATTTGACCCTCCTAAATGTGTAATTATAGTCAAAAGGAAATGAGTGTGATGGTGAACAACTACATGCAAATATGCTCCCTACCCATGCCATTTTTAAGTGTAATAATCTTTACTTGTAAAGTGTGTCATTAGTGATGAGTGGATGAAATGGCTGTCTTAGTATTATTGTTTCATGATTTTTGTTCTTTTGTTTTACGTCATATTTTTCGTCATATTCCATGCCGCGGAAAAAGTTCGATTCAGGAAGAATACGGGTCCTGATACTCGATGCATACGCTGAGTGTCCGGAACCCGATACCTCTCCATGCTTCCGTTTTTCTAAAGAATACGGGTTCGTATCGACCAATATCGGGACCGTGACACGACTTATTTTACGCAGTGACTGTGTCCAGTACACAAAACAAATGCCCAAACTCTCATCACAGTCATCCTCTCCACCCATTTAACGTAAATGTAAAGTGTAGAATATAAGAAACCTTATATCTGCTTGTCTTTTTTTTTTCTTGAAACAAAATTCTGCCAATGGAACATGTTTAACTTCGGTGAACAGGAGTATTCACCATTTGTATGGAAAGTTTGGTAAAAACTTTCCGTCAAATGGTACTGGTATTTTTTTTTGGCACTGAAACAGGAACGGGATTGAGTTGTACTATTACAAAATACTGGGAAATTTTTCGATTTCTCTTGACAAGAAGCCAGGCGCTAGTAATCCCAACAAATGGTTCAGAAAATTTCGATCGTTTCGGTAAAAACGGGAAAAAGGGAATACCTCGAAAAGTAGTACTTTTTTCCAGAAAATTTCTTCTGGGATGAACCGTCCCATGTGAATTCTCCCCGGAATTTCCGGGTTTTCCATACAAATGGTAAGCGCTCCTCTGACTTCTTTGAATTTTATGGCAAGGTAACACATGTCACACAATAATAAGGTGAGGAGATTCTAAATAAACATGTTATTTTCGAATATTTTATACTTGAGTATCTAGCTGATTTTGACAAACGATTACCATAACAATTCTCACTCAGAAAAATATGTATTTGATTTGTTTTATTTCTATTTTTTTTTTTTTTTATCCCCAATCTATTATTCTCCCAGTAAGAAAAGCTTGGACATCTTCTGGATTTTCGAAAAACATCTTCATTTCCTCGCAGCTGATTCAAAAGATTTTGTGTTGTACGATATTATCAACTGCGAAACAACTCTTTTGGCTATAAATGACTTTTTAGAGACTTCTAAAAGTTTTCGTTTACAAGTATCCTATCTTTCATCATTATCGCCCAAAGCGTGTGGAAAAATTATGATGGCAGCTCACAAGTTGGTTTTTCTTAATAACAGCATAAACACCGCATAGCCAACAGCATTAATGAACCCATGTGCTACGAAAAAAAAGAGGTGGAGCTTTTGATGTAGCAAACAACTTGTACAGGGTGTCCCAAAAGTTCATTCCTCTATTTTCATGCACTACAACTTTTGATCAAAACTTTATTTTTACAAGACATTTCTAGAAGATGTTTATTTCTCTATCAAGTACATGTATTCAGAATTTCAGTAACTGGCATGCCCTTTTTGTTTTTTGTTTGTTTGTTTGTTTTTTTTATCTCATTCTGTAGCCGTTGCGCCATGAAGTGGGATACAGTGTGTAGACCTACAAATGATCCATTTTGAGCTTTTTTATCACCTGGTGGGCAGGATCCAGTTCAACCCCCAAACAACATTTATTTAGTTTAGGCAGCTGAAAAAATATATATTTTGGGCATACATCCAAAAAAGATGATATTTCTGGCCCCCTTCCACAGTAAGGCGTTTGTACTTCTTGACAAATTTGAAACGAGCTGGGCGTTAATTGGCAGACTAAGCAGAGGTTTTTTTGCCATCTCAGGGGCCTCTAACTTTAAACATTTAAAACAGCTGTTCATGACCATTTTATTTGCCTTGGTAACTATGTGAGACTGAGCTTCCTTGTCGAGTCTCTTATTTTGTATCTAGCCTTCTTTAAAACTATTTTAGCTACTTTATTTAGGGCTTTTGGTCTTCCCTTAGTTTCTTGTCTTCAAAACCTTCATTTCTTCATGATCATTCTACCACCCAACACTCGGCTTTTTCCAGTTTTCAGCAATTTCTACAACAGATAAGCCAATAAATCGAAGTATACAGGCTTATGCTCTTACACAGCTGAACGTTTTTGCGTTAATGGGGTTTATCTTTGGTGATATTCACAACAACAACAAAAAAAAAGGGGAAGGAGTTCGAGCAATTCGGGCTACGAAATACAAAAAAAAATGACTGTGTACTTCCTTTGGCGCGGAAGTACACAGATCGAATATTCGAGTCAAAAGACGGCACAACAAGTATGAAAATAGTGAATTATATTGAAAGACACAACTTTTGTCGAAATGATTTGCTTACCAAGTCCAATCGTACTGAAATACAGACTTATGAAGTAGAGGAACGAACTTTTGGGACACAATGCATTAACAGATAAAAGAATTTCAATGCAATTTTGTGTAAGGTCAGAGGCTGTGGTTTTCCACGGTACTTTGTCTACAGTATACTTTAAAAATTTGTTTAAAGCTTGTAAGGACCTTGGGAATGGAAATGTGTTCAATAGAAGCTTGATGATCAGTTCAAGTACGTCATTGTTCAAAAGTTGTTCCTTGATGTCTGCTTCCTCATCGTTTAAGTTGTCAGGCTGGTCAGAAAAAAAAACGTAGACCAATCACAGCAGACTTCCAGATCTGGAAGTGCACTTTGGACCTCGAGAAATTTCGCTTTTGACTTTATAGCTCCAGGAAAGATCAGAAAGTTCTCATAAAAGTTGAAGACCTTAAAGTTTTAGAACAAACTACTCAGTTACCTCACAAGCGTTCGTACTAGTGGCTACCCTCACAATCTCTTGGAAAAAAATTACCTCGGAGGTTAAATTTGTTGAACGGAAGTCGGCTTTACTTCAAAATAATAACATGTGAAGAAAAATTCAGCCTTTTTTTTAGTCTTACAAGGTAACCCCGCCGTTGAATCACCCAAAGAACAACTTTATGAGTAGCCTGAGATCATGCCCTCTCCCTATTAGCCCTTTATGTCTCTCACGGGAAGAGGGCATGATACATTTGTTTGTCGGATCACATGCAAAAAAGCCAGAATCTGGACTTTTTTCTGATTGGATAGGAAACAATACGAATGATTTGCGCCGTTTCGATTGGCCAAAATGCCGCCATCCGTTAGTTGTTGTTGATTTCAGTCTGCATTTTTGCTTGCGTAATGCGGCAGTGAATACACACGCGAGTTCGTTATGAAATTTCTGCCGGCTCAGTTGTCTTGAATTTGAAGAATGCCTAAATAGAAATATTTCATCCATTGAAATATTTTCCATCTCATCGTATACTAAAAATTCACCGATCATTTGAATGCAATTTGATACCGGCTCCAAGTTACAGAAGCGACAAACGGGTTCACTTTTCAAATAATCAATTCATGAACGGAATGTTGACCTGGGTTGACTGCAATTCTTTCTTCAGAAACCTGCGAATTATTCTGAGCGATCTTCGCTTTCACACCACCTTTCAGTTCGTGAAATACGGTGCTTCAGCCTAATTTTTTTTTCACTGCTTTCGGTACAGAACGAAGTCAACGAGCTTTAGCCAGTAAATTCTTTATTATTTGTAGCTGTTAAATAAAGGTACGGCAGTTCCAGCTAGCAGTATTTCACCACAAAAACAACACATTTAAAATTTCTTTTCTAGGAAGCGCCATCTGTACATGGGCCAACTTAAAAATTTTCTTTTCCCTAAAATTAATTTCAAAAGAGACATCATTCGCGTCAAAATTTGATTTCCTCATGGTAAACGCTTATTGTCAAACAGGTCAAGCAGACGTTACATTATGTAAATTAGGGGGCGGTTGACGGCTTGTTAAATAAATGTATCAGGCCTTATTTTTTTCCCTCTCGAGCCAAAGAAGCAAAGAAGCAAAAAAAATAAATAAATAAATAAATAATAACGCCCGATCTCAGGTTACTTTATGAGCAAATTGAATGACATCTAATCCAGCCTTTACAGAGAGAAAAAAACAACGCTTATCTCCTAGATTCTCGTCTGGAGCAAAAATCCTTGGTCACGTATCACACTCTACCGAGCTTCTACGTATGTGTTTGCCTTATCAACACTTTGACTTCAACAGCGCTGATTGGATCTCCAATAATCTGCATGTAATCTCCAGCTGATATTTGCGAACAATGGGAAAGGAATTTATCTTTCAGTTCAGCAGACGTTCGTGGGGCAGGAACGCGCGACGAACTCCCTAAGAACGTCTGCGTGGGAGGCTAGAATTAGATTGACTATCAACTGATCTACAGTGTTGCCGTTTAAAAACTTAACTACGTCAATTATTACGTCATTAGCAAATAGTTGTGCATAAGTGCATGCTCATCTAAAGAGTTATTGTTTATGGATTCACTGTTGGCCAAATCGAGATCCAGTAAGTTGTTGTTTTGGTTGGTCAGTTGCTTATCTTTAATTATTAAGTTATTAGTTACACTGTCTGGAGACAAACCTACATAATGCTCTTCATGATTCTCCGTAAAATGGCCTAGATAGATAGTGGTCGTAGCATTACTCTAATTACTTGAAGTGAACTTGCCACTCCTGCTCCGAGAGTGGAAACAACGTGAATGTTGACATCAGTATACAGGTTTGCCGCGGCATTTATTGTTTGCTGATCGCCATAGTTGGTATCATTCTTTTCTATATGCCTGAAGTACGATTGCACCCATGAATCGAACTCTGGAAAAGGAAAACCATCATTGTCCAGATAGTTTTCTTGCATATATGCAATTAATTCTTTCGTTCTTGCGATCTTGAAACTAACCCGTTTTCTCACCACCCGTATAAGTGCAATTTCATTCTAATCAGAATTTGGACTTCTAGCGCTTTCTTGTATTTTTAGTCTCTGAAACGACACAATCAGATAATGTATATAAAAATGTCTGAAACTTTCATTAACATTGATTCACTGCAATACCTTGAAATTTCAAGTAAAACCTATCCTGCGAATCGTTCAAAAGTTTGCGTTACAACATTCACTGTTTTGACGTTATGCTTTTTTTTTTCCAACATAAGGCGCACTATACATTAGTACAATCTTAATGAAAGTTTCAGACATTTTTATATACATTATGAAGATTATGTCAAGAGATTTTAACTACTACCCTTAAGTACCTAATTAACAAGACAATTAATTGGGAAAGCACAGCATGCAGCGAATAAATCAAAGAAACAAAAGATCAATTTCTTTCCTTTTTCTATAGGGTCCTCGGGAATCAACTAACCCTGCCACCGAGCATGAAGATAGAACAACACCAGTTCCTGAGGGTACAAGGCATGCCACAGAACACACCGACAGATCGGTGCCTTAATATGTAGTACAACCGTAGATGTGCGCTTTTCAATAAGAGCAGATATCCGTCCATGCAACAAAAACTTTCGGAATCTAGCTCGAACGTCAAATGGAGCGGTCTGTTTTTCGGTTTTGTGGACCAAAATGTTTGGGGTTACCATCGGAGAGGGTCCCAGGTCGGTTTTTCGGGAACCGGGATTTGCCCGATTAGAGATCAGAATTCGAGACTTCAGAGGAAAACAGAGAGAGACAAGGCCGGATTTAAGGAACCTCTATCAGGCAAGCATTAATTAAGCCACTATCATAATGTTCTTAGAATGCTGAAGAAGTCCTTTATGACCGTTCTGGCCTTTCCACCTCTTTTACCCTTCTATCTGCCACTAATTTCAGCTTAGTTAAAGCAGTTTGAGACCGTTAAAAGGTCGGTACTTTTTGGAACACACAGTATTTTCGGAATCGGGCCGATAATAGCTATCGGGATTAAGGCGAAGTTTTGGTAGGGATAACGGGATTGAAAAACCGTATTGGGAATTCTCTTGGAAGGTGCTCCTTTTAGACTGGTGGGCTCGAAATTCCTGGTTTTATTCGACTGAGTTCATTTTTTACATGTATATGATAAAGAGTGTTTTTCGAAATGTAAATCGGCCACAACAGACCAAAACGAGAATAACTAATGCTAAGAAATTGTCGAGAAGTTATAGCATTTCGTTAAAAGTAATAGCACCGTTTAAATCGCCGATGATCAGTGAACCGCCAGGAAGTACCCTTTCATTTGTACATGAATTTCGGGTTTTAATTAATTCCCCTCCTTCCGGAAGTTTTTGTTGAAAAGACCCTTCCACGTTTTTTTCAAACTTTTAACATGGACGAGTTAGGAAGAATCCGTTGATGCCACTGAAAAGAGCGCCATAAAATTATTTAGTTCTGCAACTTTGAAAGTGATACAATCGTAAGCGAAGATATAGCTCCTCAAATTTGCAAAAAAATTACAGACTTTTGTTATGATGTTGGGAGGTAACTTACAAACAAACGTCTGTGCATACTTTTTCAATTTTTAGGACCTATATCTTCGTTAGTTTTAGCAAATCATTTTCAATCCCGCGAATTTTATTTTAAGGGAACTCGTTTCAGCGGAGTAGATGTATTTTCCCTAAATTGTTCAGGTCAAAAGTTTAAAAAAAAAAAAAGAAGCAATGAAGAAGAAGAAAGAAAGAACGAAAAAAACGTTGTAGGGTCTATCGATTGCGCCTCCAAAGTCGAACACTTTCAAACTCTTAAACGAACCATTCAAGGAACAAATCATTATTCACGGGGTTCAAAGGCCGTGTCTGTAAGTATTCATTGGTAAATTGCGATCCATTCTGTTTGTTCAGTATCGTCGTAATCTATTTGGATAACGAAAGCGAAAATGGTAACTGTTTGTCGGGGTTAGACTTGAGAGGACGCTTGGTATTGAAAAGCGCAGTAACAGAAATTTTAAGTATTAAAAAAAATATATTATTGGCAATCCGGTACGTTTTGACTTATACTTATTAGTAAAATCCAACTAGTGGTCTATCATCAATGCTGCGTTCTGATTGGTTGAGCTACTACTAGGCTATATGTTATAGCCCACTAGTAGCGAAAAGCGCGGGCTTTTTGGCGACAGAAAAGGATTAAAGTCTAGCTTTAACTAGCTAAAGTTCTTTTATTCTTGATGTTTTTGACCAACTAGTTGGATTTTACTAAACAATTATTCCTCTCGCCCTCATGGCCTCTGAGTCAATAGCCCATGAGGCCTTCGGCCTCATGGGCTATTGACTCAGATCCCATTCGGGCTCGAGGAATAATTGTTAAATATCTATCATTCCATTGCAAGAGATCATAATGGACAAGATCATACTGTAGTCCTATTATGACCTCTGGGTCATAGATAGGGAGTGGTCCAATCAAGAGAAAATAGTCCCACGGTCAAGAAATGTACAAAAAAGCGTGCTGCACTTGCAACGTTTTTCGCTAATTAAACCTATTGTTGTTGGTTCTTTTTTTTTACCGTTCTCGTTGTCTTCACTGTTGCTCTAGTATTACACTATTTTATATTTTGTTTGAATACACTATAAAAGCTCTAAGCCCTGGCTAAATCTATATTATTGTTATTATTATTGTCTCTTCTGTTACAGTCTTGCTGGTGCTGTTTTTGTGCATCAGCTGCTGGCTAACCACGCACCTGGAGTCACTCAAGTCTATCATTCTGTTCATACACTTAACACCTTCATGGGGATTCGCGCAGATCCCAGCATACAGATCTCTTGAACCTCTGTCACAGTAGCTCTCTTTGATACTTTCTTGGTGTTTTCTACCATCCCCTTCTACAAGCGCACCAACAAACACACTGACAGGCTCAGGCATGTTAACGCATGGGTCCCCTCATAATTTGCAAAATCTGGCGAAGTGGCATTTGAAACGGATTTTTTTTATCAGTCGTTATAAAACTTCGCAAACAGTCTTAGCTCGGTGGCCTTAACATTATGTAACATATTCATTGCTGAAATATTAGTCACGTGACCTGCAAATGATCGTTGACGTTCAACTGTGTTCTAATTAAAGCAGGGGAAAGGAAATGAAAGAACAGGGAATATTCTTAGGCACCAGTGTCTTTCTCGTCGCCTGGATATTATGAAATTGACCTGCATGTATGCCGAAGTGGAATAAGGGTTATGAAATAAAGAAAAACAGGTCCCGTGACTTATAAAAGACTTAAATAACTCTTAATAAAAATGCTTTAATCCACCTTGCAGGGCTAATTGACAAACGAGACAGTTTCACTGACAATTTGATGACAAGTATTTTTGGGCTGAAGTTTAACAACCTTGTCCCGTTTGAGAAAACAGGTTTTGTGACGTTATGGTTCAAGGGATGAACTTTCCAAACGTACTAAGTGAGATATGTCTTATAATATCTTTGTGGAACCCTTTATTTGGATCCTTCTGCGTCATTGCAAATGATCTTTCCATTCTCTGTAGAGGGTTTTTTTAGCCTTTCAACCCATGACTTAACTTGCCTGGGGGGGGCACCGTTTTTCATCAGCCACATTCTCTGTGTAATAACTGGACTTGACCTTTGAATTTACGAACAAACCACGGGCAGGAAACCATCAAGACTGTCCGAAAAGCGGAAAACACCACACCTCAACCAACGCGCCATAGAAATCATTTGGTGTTCAACTTGCGATGCAAAGGCGAATGTGTCATTCCTACAAGCCTTCGTTTAAAGTGCCCTATTAATTCCCGCAAAGCAAGAAATATTGTAGAGAAGGCCAGAAAGAACCTTTTTCTAGAGAGGATTCAGCTAACAAACCAGAAAATAAGTCATCTACAAGACAAGAGGCGCGTTTAGCGGACCGATTCCCAAGCGACGTCCAACAACAATTAAACCCGCACCTAACAAGAGTTCACGAGAGTGTGCATAAACAAGCAAAATGTAGAGAGCAAGATAAGCTTGCAAGCTTAATCTCAAGGTCGGCGAAAAATAAACCTTTGGAACCGGATATTAAAAGTACACAATAAAACAGTGGGTTGTCGATCTTTCTAAATACAAACTCAACCAGGATCAAACTAGTGTTCTGTCGAATGGTTTAAACTTTGCAATAACACCGCACGCATTCCCACAAACGACATCATGGTAGCTACGGAACTGGCATGCAAATCGCTCCTTACCAATGAAGCAATCCAACTGAGAAGAGAATAAGTCAGAGCAATCAAGAAATCGAAGGTGCCGAAGAGCAAAATTTCTAAAGTGGAAAAAACGACCCTTCGATCACTGAAACAGGAAGATTCCATCATGATACTATCAGCAGACAATGGAGGAGCCACAGCAGTCATGGATAAGACCGAGTATAAATTAAGAAAAAGTCAACACCATGTTGAATGACGCTTACACTTATGAGAAATTGCAGGCCGATCCAACCAGTTCTTATAAGAGAAAGCTGATTGAAAAATTCACGAATTTAAAAAAGGATAGCAAGATAACGGAAGATCAGTACTAATACTTGTACCCTACATCTGAGGCCACACCCAGATTGTACCTGAAACCAAAAGTCCACAAGGCTAACAACCCTCTGAGACCTATTGTGGATTACACAGGATCAGTTGGTTACAATACACATAGATCCCTTGGTCGGCACTACTGAATATCATGTTAAAAATTCCAAAGAGCTTGCTGAGGAATTATCCTCAGTCACATTAGAACAAGAAGACATCTTCAACTCCCACGATTTTGTGTAACTATTCACCAAGACCCCTATACAGGAGACATTAACCATCATAGGAGAACGCCTAGAAAAATATCAAGATCTAAAGAAAAGAAAAAACCGAGAGGTAGACGATATAATGGATCTCACAGAATTTATTGCCACCACCACATACTTCAGTTTCTGGGGACAAAGAACAGAAGTTCGGCACAGCCATGGGCAGCCTAGTATCCCCGATCCTGGCTAACTTCTTTACGGAGTGACTAGAACAACAGGCCATCGCCACTGCTCTCATAGACTGTAAACCTAAGGTATGGAAAAGATATGTAGATGACATCCTAGAAATCATTGAGAGGAGAACGGTGGAAGTACTGACAGGTCATCTTAATGATCCCGTTTGTGGACACCCTTATCACCAGGAGAGAGGACGGATCCATCAAACTACTGGTTTACAGGAAAGCCACACACACAGACCAGTACCTGCCGTTTCAATCGCAGCATCCGCTTCAGCACAAACTTGCTGTCATACGGACGCTATTGGAAAGGATAGACAGCATTGTCACGGAAGAAGAAGACCGTAAACAAGAGGAAGAGCACATAAGAACAGCCCTCCATACATTTGGTTACCCGGATTGGGCGATAAAGAGGGTCAAAAAGCAAATGAACAGGGAGAAAGCTGTTAGAAAAGATAAGTCCAAGAAAGATAAAACACAAGAAAAATCAAGAGGAGTGGCGACTGTCCCATATGTCCACTCATGCATTTACGGAGAAAATACAACGTATATTCACTAAACACAGGATAGCCACAGTGGTTTAACCTCAAACCACCCTCGGACAGGTTTTAGTTCACCCGACATTTTTAACAAACAAAAACCGATCCGGTCTAGTGGTTGCGTGAAAATTTTAATATTCCCGCGAAAATGTGACGCGTCCATGGGAATGTTTACTGGCCAAAAGTACTTTCTATTTTCCTTGTATCCCACAATTCTCTACAGCATTAGAAAGCCTGTTTTTCACTGACAATTTTGATACCAAACATGGCGGAGTTTGCTGCAAATTGCGAGTTTTTTGCCCAAAAATATGGCATGTGGTTCTCGGATCAACACAAACAAGACGCTCGCGTGGTATTTGATATCTTCTCGTTTGGTAGAACTGATTTGTGCTACTCTGAACTGTTTTTGAAGGCAATTAGCAGGGCGATGAAATCAGTATGGAAGCTGAAAATTGGTCAAATAGTACACCATACGGTGCTTTTCCTCAAGCAATCGCGGCACTTGGGATATCCCGATTATGTTGTTTGCCATAGCGGATCAAAATCTGTTTGGGATGCAAATATTGGATTTCAAGCCTCTGTAATATAGAGCGTTGTATGAGCCAAGCTTCGAAAATAAACATCGATGAAAAGCAGGGCCAGTAACATTTGTTGATGAAAAGCAACTAATCAGAATAGCCGAGGAAACTTTCAAGAACACGACCGCATCGCGGCACTTGTTCCCGGTAAGCCAGAAATTGCTCTATTTTATTTTATTTTTTTTCTGCCATACCGTTCCTTTGAGTGTTTGGCGGCCATATTGCCGAGTAATCCCGCGCGTGCGCCGTTGCGTTGTCCGGAATTTCTGGCCATGCTTATCTCTTAATTACTTTGGTTCATGCTTTTATAACCAGCCGTCTTGACTATTGTAATGGTTTATTGTTTGGCTTACCAAAGGTGCAGATCGCTAAATTACAGCGTGTACAAAATGCAGCGGCAAGACTTATTCTTGGCATTGGAAAGTTTTCTCACATTACACCGGCACTTTATGAGCTGCACTGGCTGCCGGTTTCTTTGCGTATTGACTATAAGATTTTACTTTTGACTTTTAAATGTATTTATGGCCAAGCGCCAACTTATCTTAACGATCTTATTAGTATAAAATCGAATTCATTATATAATCTTAGGTCTACTGGTAAGCTCTTATTGGACCATCCCAAGGGAAAGATGCTTACAACATTGGGAGCAAGATCATTCTCAGCCGCAGCTCCGAAACTCTGGAATGAGCTACCTGTGGAGCTTCGTCAAGCAACATGACTTGACAGTTTTAAATCTCGACTTAAAACCTATTTTTTTAAGAAGTATTTTTTATAGTTTGTAACTTAGTTTATTTTATTCTCATGGTTATGTATTTTCGTTTTCTTTTAAACATATGATTGTAAAGCGCTATTGATCAGAAAATGTAAATACGCGCTATATAAATTGGTAAATTATTATTATTATTATTACTATTATTATGCGTCCAGCACTGGGGAAGTTGTGAGCCGTAAATACTGGAAACCGTTTTACGTTTTTTTGGAAAGCATCGACGCGAAAAGCTTCCTGGATGCAAACATTTTTGAGAAGAAATTGAATTTGTAATGGTGATAAAGTTGTACCCATAAAGCCATTCGGTCCTATCGTTCATGGTTTATACTTTTCAAGCGACAACGTTTTTTCAATCAGGTGTATATTAGATCAAAGATCAAACACTCCTACTATGAACAGGGACGAGGGCGGGGGGGGGGGGGGGCTCTGCGGAGTGACTTTGCGCTCTTATCACAATTATTAACACCTTAAGAAGCCTATTTAAAGCTTCTGACACTTGACGATTTCCAAGTTTTGATAAAGATGGTTGAAAGTCATCGAAACTGTCAGCGTCACTAAGACCTTTTTTCAGTTGGCTATGCTTTGAACTTACTTTTTTCAGTTGGCTATATTGAACTTACGTCACTAACACTACAATCTCTCCCTTCTTTTAAATGAATTGTCCACTATTCATTTGTCAGAAAATCACACCTACCCGAGTATTCGTCTATGCTTATAGAAATAAATCCAAACAATTCAATGATCAACTTCAAATAACTGCAACTGGCATGCTATGAAGCAACTGTGTACATACAATAAAATGTTTAGGTGTACCTCAGTCACATTTATAGTATTTGACATACTCAGGCACACGATTACACCTGGAGCTCAGAGAATAGTGATGACGCAAATGTTCCTGTTTCTATCTCTCTACTTTCAACCTCTGATCCAGCTTCCAATGATGCCTGCTTATATTATAGTGATTGGTCTCTGACTCTAGATCTAGAGGTTTATCTTCCACATATTTCTTCATATGAGTTAAATTCCGTTTTTAATGCACACCAGTAGGAGACTTAATTTTGACATGACCACCACGCTTCTCAACAACTTCATACGGCTTAGCTTTAAATAAACTTTAAGGTGAAAGTTTATCTGACGTGGGCTTCTAAAGAGGCACTTTGGTTGCATTCCTTTCAGCCAAACGTTTTTCGGATTAGGACAATCCAGATTGTTTGGATTTTCGTGCTAGCCGGAACAAAAATCTGAAATAAGATTGATCCATTCAGAAGCTGCCTGCCGCCCCGATCTTCTTCTCAATTTTAACGCATCGTTTCTCACGTCTTTCTGCTAAATTAAGCATCTTCTTGTGAAAAAAGGGAAAAAAAAATTGCTCTTTAACTAGTGGTGTTTCATGCTGGTACTCCGGCGTCAACTTAAAATTATCTGGAATTAAACAAAATTCAGAAGACAATTACGAATTCTCAAGCGCTAAGAAGCGCGCTCTTGAAACACAGACATTGGCCAGCATAGTTTTACGGTGAGAAAATCTAAGCGTTTTCACTTCCTAACGGATTAAGAGTGACAGTGGAACTTGAGTTTAGTATGCTACAATTCTTTATCGGCATAGAACAACGAACAAGTAGAAAATAGCTTTTGCCTGAACTAACCTCGACCTGCCTTGTTTATTGATGAACGCGCACGTTTTTGCGATCGAAAAGCAGTTTCATTAAGGTGGCTCCCTAGAGTATTTACTGATAATCCGAGCTATCAGGCATACGTTACAGAAGGAAATCTAGTTACTTTGTCTTTGCGATATTGTTCACGAGATTCACCACTAAGGTTACCCATATGAGACGGCTCCTTTTTCAAGTTTCATTTATCTGGATTAAGACCGTTGCCATGGAAACATCGCATCCTTAAACAGGCAGTAATTTTGTCATTTTTGCCCATTTTTCCTTAATATTTCTAATTTCCCGCGGTGAAATGTCTTTAAACTTTGCCTCTTTATATTAAAGATATTGCTTAACATTTTAAAGTGGAAACAACTTGGGGTCGTTAAGACGGTTTTGCCAATATTTTGAAATTTGTAATTTTTCTTAATAGAGGAGTCTAGCTCTTATAGATTTTGACAAAAAAATGACAGTACAAAGGTACTGCGACTGTTAAGAAATGAGGCGATTTTTAAAAAAATCTACCGAAGGAAACGCGAGAAATTCACGGTTAATTAACTGCGCTGACGTCACAAAAATCCGAAAAACACGCGTGATTCGGGGTCGTGTGAGCAAAATACGTGCGCGAGCCATCACGCCCCCATGCGCATAATGCACAAAGCTACTGAAAACATGTACTTTCTTTGAAGAGTACGAAAGCCATTGTTTTGAATCCGTTTATTAGTATTATTACGGTGATATCTCGCCAGTTGAACAAGGAGAGTTCGCGGATTCAATTTTATACCTAACACAGGATGTTTTCTTCAAAGTACTTGACTATTGTAGTTAAAATTCGAACCGTGATGGTCACTCGTGAGGATGGCGATCGTCGGAGACGAAGACGGTGGTTGTGCAAGGATCGCAATAAGCCCTTCATTTCCTAATCTGCTGTACACTGTTTGCAGATCTTCAAATGTCAGCCCACTTCCGGATACTTTTTCAATCTTGTTCTTCTTTAGGGATAATTTCGTCGGCGAAGTTTTTCTTCAAAAGTCTGCCGTAGAAGATGGCGCCGATCTATAAATCGTATATCATGTCCATTGTCCTCAGCTACACGTACAAGACCATAGGTCTCGACGGACAACTATTGCTTTCTTAATTCTGTTTACTAAACTGATTGCGCTCCCATTTAAGTACCACTAATGTTTTTATTGTGGTAGATTTCTTTTTTGTCAGCATCAAGTTGTAGTTTTCGTTTTGTTGTAGATTGTCTTTTGTGAATGTTAACTGTATACGTGTATGTTCAATAAAGTTGTAAAGAAAAAAAAAAAAAAAAAAAAAAACTATTGCTTTCTTCAAGGGTCAATCTGTGAGTAAAAATTATTTCTCGTTGTGCAAACACATTTTCTAGTGCATCTTGCATGTGCGTTGAAGGACGTTTGAAACAAGAAAAAATACAAGGATGTTGGTTCGTCGATGGAAAGGTTCCTTCGATTAGGATGCAAATTACGTGGGAAACCTTTTTTCTGATAAGTTTTTAAAACAATGTAATAGAGTCGGCAAAACAAAACAACAATTTACACTCCCCGTTATCTTGTCTTAAAGCCACTTCTAGAATACTTAAATCAAATCAAATTTAAGAGAAATAAAGTTACCGAGGAGCTCCGCAAGTGAATACAATCTTCGGTGTTTGTTTGGGAATTGGCTCGATCTTTCAGATCTTTCCACAGACCGTGAACCAAAGGCCAGAAACAGCAACATTGCTTCCTTCTGATTTAGTGTACTTACTTCTTTGTTTTCTAAGTAAAGTTTCCACCCACCATTTACTTCGACTATTTAACGTTTGTCTACTTTTGAAGCGAAAGAATTGATGTCTTTGGAAAATTTCTGCTTTGTTTTTGCATACAATTTACTCTTATGGAGATCGATAGTGACTTGTAACCGGTGTAACATTGTCTCCACTCATAAATGATTGACCTACACTAATCAAACTTTTTGCACAATGAGCTTCAACAGAAAGTTAATAAAGTTTTTTGGGTGGGATATTTCGAAACTGCGCGGCCATGTTTGTTTTTATTAATTTTTGCGTGGACGTCGCGCGGATTTTAAAGCTCGCGCCATACTAGTGCTCAGGCTGCGCACGGCCAATTTACTCTGGGGAGCCACCTTAAATGGAACAAAGATCTGAAACCAGATTGAGATACCAATCTGAACGATCCACGTTCAGAGGTAGATCGTTAGGATTGCAATCTTAGATTGGTTTAGTCCTTAAAGGAACAAAAAATCGAATTTTCGATCACAAAATCCGGATTTAGATTGGCTGAAAGGAATGCAACCTTTATCTCCTTGCCTAAGGTGTCTTTCCTGGGCATGTCTTTGATTGTCTGCATAACCTTTTCTTCGCATGGTCTCTGCCTAGAAATTCAGTGCCTTTACTAGCTAGGCAAAAATCGTCTACACCCGGTAGTTTTGACAGGATCTCCCGTCCAAATAGCAGTCTTGCGGGACTCTCCCCTGTGGTCTTGTGGGGTGTGCTCCTGTAACAAAGCAAACATTTTAACAGCCCCTTAAGCCAATCAAGTCCTTCTGCATGCGCAATCCGCATTGCTTTCAATAAACTACGAGCCTGTCTCTCTACTTCACCTTTTGCTCGCGGCCACGTCATTGTCCTTGAAGTAAGTCTGAAACTCTTCTGATACAAATTTCCTCCCATTTTCAGTCTTTAAAAAAAGTGGGATTCCTTGGGTAGCAAACATGTTACCCAAACAGCTAATCATTTTACTCGTCAGTACTAACATGGTCACTGCCACTTCTAAAAAACGATTATAATAGTCCACTATTACTAACAGATAGTCGCTAGTTCGAAGCGGTCCGAACAAATCAGCTGCCAGGTCTTGCCAAGGCTGTGTAGGTAGTTCAGTCTTTTTCATTAGTTCTGGTGGTAGCGGCTTGCTGACCAGCTGACAACCCTGACAAGTTCTGCACCGCTGATCGCGGTCTATGCCCTCTAAGTCCAAGCCTCTGTTGTGTCTTTACTATCCCTTGATGTCTTTCGTGGGCGAGGTCTAATACTTGCCTCCGGAGTTTTCTTGGCATAACCTGTCTTTTACCCCTTAATACTAGCTTGCCTAGCACTGTCAACTCATTCCTTACTACCTTGTAGTCTGCGTCACTGTTAGACTGTTAGTCCAGTTATTTGTGTGGCTGCACGCATTTCCGCAATCTTGTGATTTCCTCGTCTTCAGCTGACACTTCTTCGATTTCTTGAATTGATACGGCTCAAGGGGCTGCATTTTCGGTAATAATATTATAGCGTGTACCCTTCTGCCACATTGTCATCTTTAACTGGAGGGTTCTGAGTCAAAATGTGACAAGGCATCATCTACCTTCTGTAGCCCTGGTCTATAATTAATAGTTAACTCATATGGCTAGAGTCTTAAAACCAAGTGTTCAATTCTTGCAGACGGCCGGGATTTACTTGTTAAATAAATAGATCACCTCAAGTGGCTTGTGATCTGTCTTAAGTTCGAAAACGTTTCCATATAGGAATACATGAAACCGTTCCCAGGCCCACACTAAGGCTTCTTCTTCTCTTTTTGTTTGGGATTATCTTCTTTGGACTGTTGTTAAACTTGGACTTGCATAATAGACTGGTCTGTAGACACCATCATGTTCATGAGCAAGAACTGCTCCTACACCCACTGGACTAGCATCTAATCTTGTTCCCACCTAAATGTAACATCTGATCTAGTTAAACAAAGGAGTAGTTCAGCAGTGGTTGCCAAATCCGGGATAAACGCAGCACTCAAATTAACTAGGCCTAAAAAAAACCTCTCGCCTCTGCTGCCGTTTCTGGCTCTCTCGCTTTGACCACTGCTTCAACCTTTGATTCTGCAGCGCCAATGCCACGTATAAACAAAAGGTATCCCATGAACTCTAGCTAGTACATTTTGAACGTACACTCCTCTCTATTTAAGTTCAACCCTCTTTGGTTCAATCTATCAAGCAACGTCTCAAGCCCCTCATCGTGCTCTTTATCATCTTTAGCATGAAAAACGATGTCTTCAGAAATATTAGGTACACCCTCGCAGCCATAAAGAGCTTCCTGTATTGCATAGTGGTATATCTCAGGAGACTTCAAGAGCGAATGTTATACCAAACATTAGTCTCTTATAACGGTAGAAACCAGTGTGTGTTGTAAAGGTTGCTATCCCTCGAGACTCCTCCATTAGTTCTAGCTGATGATGACCCCATTCAAGTTTAATTTTCAGAACACACTGCTTTGCATTTAATTGGGCTATATCTTGAAGAACCTCATCCACCGTTGTGATCGCGTGTCTTTCTTTAATGATCGCCTCATTTGCTCTGCGCATAGCTACGCACAAACGGATCTCCCCAGGGTTGATAATCATTCAACTTGCCAACTCCGTGAAAACATCCTTGATATTTGTCAACAACGTCTTGAGTACTTACAGAACTGACGTGAAGTCCTAATCTAAGTACTTGCAATTTTGTGGCTGTCTTTCTGCCCAATATTGGTCTGCCTTCATCACAAATGACAATAAACTCGTTTGTTATTTCTTTCACGATACACTCACAACTGCTTCAAATTTTCTCACAGTTTCTAGAGGTTTTGATAAGCCATATGAGTACAGTTTCTGTGTTGATTTCTCTGACTAATACCGTTACTCTTCCCATGTTTTCTGATCCACAATGTTACAAGAACCTGAGACAATGAGCAAATTTATCACAACCATACTACCAACTAGTAGGCCAATAGTCTCTGAACAATTCTCTGCTCCAAGTTTCTTGACATTCACTTCAAAAGCATACTCATCCTCCTCACCTTCCATATTATGTCCCACATAGTTAACTCCACCACGTGCTTTTTCCTTCTTTAACTTGCTTTTCTGTTCTTGTTTCTTCTTGGATGTTTTGCAAACTAAAGCAAAATGTCTCTTCGTGTGAAACTTCGTACACGTTTTAGATCTGGCGGGACAACTTTACCACTGAAAGTATATCGATAACACTTATGACTACTGAAAGTACATCGATAACACCTATGATCGTTTTTCGCAGCGAATTCCTTGCCTTTGACAGCATTAACACTAGCTTTCAAATTTGTGTCGCCCTTGCTTGTGCCAGTCAAAGTTCCAGGGTTCGTGCAATCCTTTGTGTTACAGCCAGATTTAAATCTTGTCCTTTTGCCAGGAGTTTCGCCGAAGGTCCGCAGACTTGCATTTGTCGATAAATATATCCCTTATTTGCTCATTCTTCCAATCTCGAAACCCACAATTCACAGTCTAATTGCTGAGCCGTACTACGAATTGATCTGCCGTTTCGTTTTCCTTCTGTTTCATATGGCGAAAGATGTGACGCTCGTACGGTATGTTTCCCTGTGGTGTGAAATAAGCATCAAGTGTTCGCAGCGCAGCTTTGAACTCGTTGTCACATGTTCACCCTCGGGTGCACCGGGATCGATCAGAGTTTCAAAAACTTTTTGAACAACATCCCTGCCTGCACAATGCAATAGTAACGCCTTCTTTCGAGCGGCTCCCGCGATTCCTCGACCATGGCGTAATATTGAAAAGCTTTCTTCCAATGCCGCCATCGTGTTCCCACGCTCGTGCAATCAAACAGCGGTATTCCTCGAAGATCATCTTTCGTGACCATAAATATCGTGGAAATTTCTTTCGCTTTCTTAGCAGAACCTCGCGAAGCTTAGGGGGATGGCCCATGATATGTCAGGGCTGGAAGGAGGGGAGAATTGGTTGTGTAGCTTAGGAGGGCGGGTTTCGACACTGGCAGGTGAGATGTAGTCAATCTCCTTTGGATAGGAGTAAATGTGAACTCAGTGCTCTGTCACTGAAAAAGATTTCCAGGGTTGTTGTTAAGGAAGCGTAGGGAATGTTGCATGTTTCATAGGTCCTGCCGGTTCACCCCATTTGACCCTCCTAAATGTGTAATTATAGTCAAAAGGAAATAAGTGTGATGGTGAACAACTACATGCAAATATGCTCCTTACCCATGCCATTTTTAAGTGTAATAATCTTTACTTGCAAAGTGTGTCATTAGTGATGAGTGGATAAAATGGCAGGCTTAGTATTATTGTTTCATGATTTTTTTTCTTTTGTTTTACGTCATATTTTTCGTCATATTCCATGCCGCGGAAAAAGTTCGATTCAGGAAGAATACGGGTCCTGATACTCGATGCATACGCTGCGTGTCCGGAACCCGATACCTCTCCATGCTTCCGTTTTTCTAAAGAATACGGGTTCGTATCGACCAATATCGGGACCATGACACGACTTATTTTACGCAGTGTCTGTGTCCGGTCCACAAAACAAATGCCCAAACTCTCCATCACAGTCATCCTCTCCACCAATTTAACGTAAATGTAAAGTGCAGAATATAAGAAACCTTATATCTGCTTGTCTTTTTTTTTCTTGAAACAAAATTCTGCCAATGGAACATGTTTAACTTCGGTGAACAGGAGTACTCACCATTTGTATGGAAAGTTTGGTAAAAAATTTCCGTCAAATGGTACTGGTATTTTTCTTTGGCAGTGAAACAGGAACGCGATTGAGTTGTACTATTACAAAATACTGTGAAATTTTTCGATTTCTCTTGACAAGAAGCCAGGCGCTAGTAATCCCAACAAATGGTTCAGGAAATTTCGATCGTTTCGATAAAAACGGGAAAAAGGTAATACCTCGAAAAGTAGTACTTTTTTCCAGAAAATTTCTACTGGGATGAACCGTCCCATGTGAATTCTCCCCGGAATTTTCGGGTTTTCCATACAAATGGTAAGCGCTCCTCTGACTTCTTTGAATTTTATGGCATGGTAACACATGTCACACAATAATAAGGTGAGGAGATTCTAAATAAACATGTTATTTTCGAATATTTTATACTTGAGTATCTAGCTGATTTTGAGAAACGATTACCACAATAATTCTCACTCAGAAAAGTATGTATTTGATTTGTTTTATTTTTATTTAATTTTTTTTATCCCCAATCTATTATTCTCTCAGTAAGAAAAGCTTGGACATCTTCTGGATTTTCGAAAAACATCTTCATTTCCTCGCAGCTGATTCAAAAGATTTTGTATTGTACGATATTATCAACTGCGAAACAACTCTTTTGGCTATAAATGACTTTTTAAGTCATTTATAGCCCAAAGCGTGTGGAAAAATTATGATGGCAGCTTACAAGTTGGTTTTTCTTAATAACAGCTTAAATACCGCATAGCCAACAGCATTAATGAACCCATGTGCTGCAAAAAAAAAGAGATGGAGCTTTTGATGTAGCAAACAACTTGTACAGGGTGTCCCAAAAGTTCATTCCGCTATTTTCATGCACTACAACTTTTGATCAAAACTTTATTTTTACATGAAATTTCTAGATGTTTATTTCTCTATCAAGTACATGTATTCAGAATTTCAGTAACTGGCATGCCCTTTTTGTTTTTTGCTTGTTTGTTTGTTTGTTTGTTTTTTTTTTTTATCTCATTCTGTAGCCGTTGCGCCATGAAGTGGGATACAGTGTGTAGACCTACAAATGATCCATTTTGAGCTTTTTTACCACCTGGTGGGCAGGATCCAGTTCAACCCCCAAACAACATTTATTTAGTTTAGGCAGCTGAAAAAATATATATATTGGGCATACATCCAAAAAAGATGATATATCTGGCCTCCTTCCACAGTAAGGCGTTTGTACTTCTTGACAAATTTGAAACGAGCTAAGCATTAATTGGCAACCTAAGAAGAGGGTTTTTTTTACCATCTCAGGGGCCTCTAATTTTAAACTTTTAAACAGATTTTCATGACCCTTTTATTTGGCTTGGTAACTGTGTGAGACTGAGCTTCCTTGTCGAATCTCTTATTTTGTATCTGGCCTTCTTTAAAACTATTTTAGCTACTTTATTCAGGGCTTGTGGTCTTCCCTTAGTTTCTTGCCTTCAAAACCTTGAGTTCATTTCTCCATGATCATTCTACCACCCAACACTCGGCTTTTTCCAGTTTTCAGTAATTTCTACAACAGATAAGCCAATAAATCGAAGTATACAGGCTTGTGTTCTCACACAGCTGAACGTTCTTGCGTTAAGGGGGTTTATCTTTGGTGATACTCACAAAAAAACAAAAACGGGGAAGGAGTTCGAGCAATTCGGGCTACGAAATACAAAAAAAATGTGTACTTCCTTTGGCGTGGAAGTACACAGATCGAATATTCGAGTCAAAAGACGGCACAACAAGTATGAAAATAGTGAATTATATTGAAAGACACAACTTTTGTCGAAATAATTTGCTTACCAAGTCCAATCGTACTGAAATACAGACTTATGAAGTAGAGGAACGAACTTTTGGGACACCCTGTATTAACAGATAAAAGAACTTCAATGCAATTTTGTGTAAGGTCAGAGGCTGTGTTTTTCCACGGTACTTTGTCTACAGTATACTTTAAAAATTTGTTTAAAGCTTGTAACGACCTTGGGAATGGAAATGTGTTCAATAGAAGCTTGATGATCAGTTCAAGTACGTCATTGTTGAAAAGTTGTTCCTTGATGTCTGCTTCCTCATCGTTTAAGTTGTCAGGCTGGTCAGAAAAAAAACAACGTAGACCAATCACAGCAGACTTCCAGATCTGGAAGTGCACTTTGGACCTCGAGAAATTTCGCGTTTGACTTTATAGCTCCAGGAAAGATCAGAAAGTTCTCATAAAAGTTGAAGACCTTACAGTTTTAGAACAAACTACTCAGTTACCTCACAAGTGTTCGTACTAGTGGCTACCCTCACAATCTCTTAGAAAAAAATTACCGCGGAAGTTAAATTTGTTGAACGGAAGTCGGCTTTACTTCAAAATAATAACATGTGAAGAAAAATTCTGCCTTTTTTTCAGTCTTACAAGGTAATTCCGCCGTTGCATCACCCAAAGAACAACTTTATGAGTAGCCTGAGATCATTCCCCCCCTATTAGCCCTTTATGTCTCTCACGGGAAGAGGGCATGATACATTTGTTTGTCGGATCACTTGTAAAAAAGCCAGAATCTGGACTTTTTTCTGATTGGATAGGAAACAATACGAATGATTTGCGCCGTTTCCATTGGCCAAAATGCCGCCATCCGTTAGTTGTTGTTGATTTCAGTCTGCATTTTTGCTTGCGTAATGCGGCAGTGAATACACACGCGAGTTCGTTATGAAATTTCAGCCGGCTCAGTTGTCTTGAATTTGAAGAAGGCCTAAATAGAAATTTCATCCATTGAAATATTTTCCATCTCATCGTATACTAAAAATTCACCGATCATTTGAATGCAATTTGATACCGGCTACAAGTTACAGAAGCGACAAACGGGTTCACTTTTCAAATAATCAATTCATGAACGGAATGTTGACCTGGCTTGACTGCAATTCTTCCTTCAGAAACCTGCGAACTATTCTGAGCGATCTTCGCTTTCACACCGCCTTTCAGTTCGTGAAGTATGGTGCTTCAGCCTAACTTTTTTCTTCACTGCTTTCGGTACAAAACGAAGTCAACGAGTTTTAGCCAGTAAATTCTTTATTATTTGTAGCTGTTAAATAAAGGTACGGCAGTTCCAGCTAGCAGTATTTCACCACAAAAACAACACATTTAAAATTTCTTTTCTAGGAAGCGCCATCTGTACATGGGCCAACTTAAAAATTTTCTTTTCCCTAAAATTAATTTCAAAAGAGACATCATTCGCGTCAAAATTTGATTTCCTCATGGTAAACGCTTATTGTCAAACAGGTCAAGCAGACGTTACATTATGTAAATTAGGGGGCGGTTGACGGCTTGTTAAATAAATGTATCAGGCGTTATTTTTTTCCCTCTCGAGCCAAAGAAGCAAAGAAGCAAAATAAATAAATAAATAAATAAATAATAACGCCCGATCTCAGGTTACTTTATGAGCAAATTGAATGACATCTAATCCAGCCTTTACAGAGAGAAAAAAACAACGCTTATCTCCTAGATTCTCGTCCGGAGCAAAAATCCCTGGTCACGTATCACACTCTACCGAGCTTCTACGTATTTGTTTGGCTTGGCAACACTTTGACTTCAACAGCGCTGATTGGATCTCCGATAATCTGTATGTAATCTCCAGCTGATATTTGCGAGCAATGGGAAAGGAATTTATCTTTCAGTTCAGCAGACGTTCGTGGGGCAGGAACGCGCGACGAACTCCCTAAGAACGTCTGCGTGGGAGGCTAGAATTAGATTGACTATCAACTGATCTACAGTGTTGCCGTTTAAAAACTTAACTACGTCAATTATTACGTCATTAGCAAATAGTTGTGCATAAGTGCATGCTCATCTAAAGAGTTATTGTTTATGGATTCACTGTTGGCCAAATCGAGATCCAGTAAGTTGTTGTTTTGGTTGGTCAGTTGTTTATCTTTAATCGTTAAGTTATTAGTTACACTGTCTGGAGACAAACCTACATAATGCTCTTCATGATTCTCCGTAAAATGGCCTAGATAGATAGTGGTCGTAGCATTACTCTAATTACTTGAAGTGTACTTGCCACTCCTGCTCCGAGAGTGGAAACAACGTGAATGTTGACATCAGTATACAGGTTTGCCGCGGCATTGATTGTTTGCTGATCGCCATAGTTGGTATCATTCTTTTCTATATGCCTGAAGTACGATTCCACCCATGAATCGAACTCTGGAAAAGGAAAACCATCATTGTCCAGATAGTTTTCTTGCATATTGCAATTAATTCTTTCGTTCTTGCGATCTTGAAAACTAGCCCGTTTTCTCACCACCCGTATAAGTGCAATTTCATTCTAATCAGAATTTGGACTTCTAGAGCTTTCTTGTATTTTTAGTCTCTGAACGACACAATCAGATAATGTATATAAAAATGTCTGAAACTTTCATTAACATTGATTCACTGCAATACCTTGAAATTTCAAGTAAAACCTATCCTGCGAACCGGTCAAAAGTTTGCGACACAACATTCACTGTTTTGACGTTATGATATTTTTTTTTCCTACATAATGCGCACTATACATACCTCCATGACTAGTACAATCTTAATGAAAGTTTCAGACATTTTTATATACATTATGAAGATTATGTCAAGAGATTTTAACTACTACCCTTAAGTACCTAATTAGCAAGACAATTAATTGGGAAAGCACAGCATGCAGCGAATAAATCAAAGAAACAAAAGATCAATTTCTTTCCTTTTTCTATAGGGTCCTCAGGAATCAACTAACCCTGCCACCGAGCATGAAGATAGAACAACACCAGCTCCTGAGGGTACAAGGCATGCCACAGAACACACCGACAGATCGGTGCCTTAATATGTAATACAACCGTATATGTGCGCTTTTCAATAAGAGCAGATATCTGTCCATGCAACAAAAACTTTCGGAATCTAGCTCGAACGTCAAATGGAGCGGTCTATTTTTCGGTTTTGTGGACCAAAATGTTTGGGGTTACCATCGAAGAGGGTCCCAGGTCGGTTTTTCGGGAACCGGGATTTGCCCGATTAGAGATCAGAATTTGAGACTTCAGAGGAAAACAGAGCGAGGCCGGATTTAAGGAACCTTTATCAGGCAAGCATTAATTAAGCCACTATCATAATGTTCTTAGAATGCTGAAGAAGTCCTTTATGACCGTTCTGGCCTTTCCACCTCTTTTACCCTTCTATCTGCCACTAATTTCAGCTTAGTTAAGGCAGTTTGAGGCCGTTAAAAGGTCGGTACTTTTTGGAACACAGTATTTTCGGAATCGGGCCGATAACAGCTATCGGGATTAAGGCGAAGTTTTGGTAGGGATAACGGGATTGAAAAACCGTATTGGGAATTCTCTTGGAAGGTGCTCCTTTTAGACTGGTGGGCTCGAAATTCCTGGTTTTATTCGACTGAGTTCATTCTTTACATGTATATGATAAAGAGTGTCTTTCAAAATGTAAATCGGCCACAACAGACCAAAACGAGAATAACTAATTCTAAGAAATTGTCGAGAAGTTATAGCATTTTGTTAAAAGTAATAGCACCGTTTAAATCGCCGATGATCAGTGAACCGCCAGGAAGTACCCTTTCATTTGTACATGAATTTCGGGTTTTAATTAATTCCCTTCCTTCCAGAAGTTTTTGTTGAAAAGACCCTTCCACGTTTTTTTCAAACTTTTAACATGGACGAGTTAGGAAGAATCCTTTGATGCCACTGAAAAGAGCGCCATAAATTATTTAGTTCTGCAACTTTGAAAGTGATACAATCGTAAGCGAAGATATAGCTCCTCAAATTTGCAAAAAATTACAGACTTTTGTTATGATGTTGGGAGGTAACTTACAAACAAACGTCTGTGCATACTTTTTCAATTCTTAGGACCTATATCTTCGTTAGTTTTACTGAGCAAATCATTTTCAAACCCGGCAATTTTATTTTAAGGGAACTCGTTTCAGCGGAGTAGATGTATTTTCCCTAAATTGTTCAGGTCAAAAGTTTAAAAAACAAAAGAAGCAATGAAGAAGAAGAAAGAAAGAACGAAAGAAACGTGGTAAGGTCTATGGATTGCGCCTCCAAAGTCGAACACTTTCAAACTCTTAAACGAACCATTCAAGGAACAAATCATTATTCACGGGGTTCAAAGGCCGTGTCTGTAAGTATTCATTGGTAAATTGCGATCCATTCTGTTTGTTCAGTATCGTCGTAATCTATTTGGAAAACGAAAGCGAAAATGGTAACTGTTTGTCGGGGTTTAGACTTGAGAGGACGCTTGGTATTGAAAAGCGCAGTAACAGAAATTTAAGTATTAAAAAGATATATTATTGGCAATCCGGTACGTTTCGACTTATACTTAATATCTATCATTCCATTGCAAGAGATCATAATGGACAAGATCATACTGTAGTCCTATTATGACCTCTGGGTCATAGATAGGGGTGGTCCAATCAAGAGAAAATAGTCCCAACGACTTTTTTATGGCTGGATGGCTGAGACTCTCTAACGCACTTCTTCGCAGCATAGCATTTAGCTTCTATTCTTGACTACTTCAGGGGCACCCAGCAACTGAGTGCACGTGTTTTCTGTAAAATGATTACCTATGCTCGGAGAAGCAAATATGGCCTAGAATTATTTCAGTTACTTGAGGACGGCTAAAAAATTTCTAGGTAACTGTTGATAAATGTACAGATTTTTGAAGCTCACCTCAGTAATAGATTCCCTAAGATTTTCTGAAGTTTAATTTTTCACATTTCACTGCCCAGGTTATGCTATTTTTCTTAGAAAAAAAGGAAACCTAAAATTTTCGGATTCAAAAATGTGGTGAAAAAAAGAATCAGAAAAATTCTCCCCTTCGCAATACGCCGTAAGGCAAGATAAGCGTACCTCAAAAATAGAGGCAAAATCCTGTCACCAGACGGTCTAAACCGAAGGAATGAACATTGAACTGTTTCTAGGCTATTTTTATAGTACAATCATTTGCCTGTACACTATTCTATTTAGTATTAATAATTGTAGTTAACTATTAGCCACTTATGTGAATATTAAATTCAAATTTTAGGAGCTGTTAATTAAGAGATATTTCCTCTTGGTATAGTTCTGGCCCTGATGAAGGCTAATTTTGTTAGCCGAAATATTGGCCTATAATAAATCCGCCCTTTGCCGTAATGTCAGCCCTGCATTCAGTTGTATTTTAGTATGTTTGTTATATGCAACAATCATAAGGTAGCCCCCATCTTCGTCTTTCCAGCTGAGGGTAAACCAAATTTATTGGTTCATCGAAAACGTTTTAACATTTAGGTTTTTAAGATTTGTACTTATCTAGTTATTTTATTTCTTGTTGTTTTAGGGTATCCAGGGGGAATTCCGGGTGTTCCATAATGTTCCGGGCCTCGGTTCTGAGTTCTTCAGAAACCCCAAAACTAAAAAAAATTGGAAAGGTAGAAAGTGGATAGCCTACGTAAAAGGCGCATTTATCTAGCAACGTGGGCGCCCACAGCGTTACAAGGAATGAAACAGCAAAATCATATTTTTATCCTAGCTAGCCGTCACTATTAAGCCGTAATGCCTTCCCAAATTTGACTTGCTAGTTTAGACTTTTTTTACCCTGCTAGCAGAGGCTTTTCCCTTGTGTTTCTCAGCATTGTACTGCCATTCTCTTCGCGGTTTTGCCTGCCCGCGTTTTGTTTTGGTTGTTTCTGTGCCGAGGAAAAGACCTCTGCAGACAGCCGTTTGGGATTCCTGTTGAGCATGCGCGAGATGAAAATGCGGTTACCATGGAATTTCTGGGTCACGTATCGGTAATACGAAAGAACTTTCTCGCACCTCCGGTTTCTAGCACTTCTGGGCTGGTGAAGAGGATTTCATGACCAGCCAAACTGACAGTATCTTCAAGAGATAAGGCATCAAGCTTACAGGCTGCAATTCCTAGCTTGGTAACTGAGGCTATCTGATCATCTGTCAGACCGTTCAGCAGGGAAATAACGAGTACAATCGGCACTTAACTGAGGAGGCCAAGATGCTTGGAGATCGATGGAGCTAGTTGATATATCAACGATTTCCCATGAACCGTTGGTAAACTGGCGAATGTATCTTCGCCATTCAATAGATGAAACAAAGCTTTGGATTGATATTTAGTCAAAGACTTGATTGAACTATCTTTAAGGGCTTCTAATAAAGCCTTTTCAACAGCGTCGTTGAAACTTTCACGGGAAAGACTCGCACTCGCCATGTTTCCACAACCGGTTTAGTCATGTGATTACCTCCTAGATCTTGGAGGTATCTAATACGCATGCTCAACAGGAATCCCAAACGGCTGTCTGCAGAGGTCTTTTCCTCGGCACAGAAACAACCAAAATAAAACGCGAGCAGCCAAAACCGCGAAGAGAATGGCAGTACAACGCTGATAAACACAAGGGAAAAGCCTCTGCTAGCAGGGTAGACTATTTTTCATATATAAATTGAGAAGATTATGCAAAAACATGTATAAATATAAAAGTATATTTTTCTTTTTGCATGTGTGTTTGTGACTGTGCTGTGTGTGTTTGCACCATTGCCTGAATACATACGAGGGCTGAAAAAGGGAGAACGTCAACTAGTGACGTACTCAACAGTGATTGGCCAGAGTATCCTTCCCGGTTAACAAATCTCTTTATACTCAGTAGAGTACATTTCCAAATCTGCGCTTTTAATGCGGCCATTTCGGTATATTCTTTACATCCCAATGAGGATTTACTTTTGCTACCAGTAAATACAAAGAAATAGGAAAGGCTGTTTGGACCCTGAAGTTAGTTGTAGTTCAGTGAAAAAATTTGACAATTAACATTTCCATGATTTTCGAGGAGTAGATCAAATCTTGAAGGGCACGCCGCCCATAGACGATCTTAGGATGAACGTTCTTTTTGGTGGGGTGCTTGCGTTTTGTTGATTTAAGTCCTCACAAATTTATTCCTCGAAATTCGAGACATATTTAGGAGACATGGTGAAACACAAAGGGCTTGGCACAGGGTGTTACTAAACAGAGTAACGCCGTAACGAGCAACGAGAAAACGAGCAACGGAATAAAAATTCAAGAGGTTAAAAATAATAATAAATCCTAATGAAATAAAAAACATAAAATTAGTTGCAATATCCTAATAATGACCTTTACCAATCTCAAAGAAATATGTGTATTCCAAAAAGTGCTTTAAAGCAACGACAACAAGCCCCCCACCCCTCCCTCCAGCAAAGTCGAAGGTACTTACATTTTTCAAAGGCCCTTTTTGAGGGGCTTATTTTTGGAGGGGCTAAAATAATATTCGGAGGGGCTTATCTACGGAGTTAAATTTGCGTTTCAGAATTGATTCGGGTAGCCTTATAGTTGGAAGTAAAATTACCGTTTTTGTTTTATTTGTCTACACCCTGTTCCTTTTGTAGAACTAAAAAAGTGCGTTTTACTGAATTTACGCACTTGCTAAGGGTAAAGGTGGATTTCCACTGTCGCATAATTTTTACGTGCGAACACACGTAAATTATATACCAGTAAATAAAGTGTATGTATGAAATGTATTGGGGGGAGGGGGTCACGCATAAACGTAAAAGCTAATCCTCGCTCAACTTTTAGGTTTACGCAGGCCTTTGACACATTGCCTCTATTTCATTTACGGCGTGCGTAATTTCCAAGAACAAGCCACCCCGGGGGATTGTTCTTGGAAATTGCTCTCAAATACATAGTAGAACAAAGCAAAAACGGTAAATTCCCTTCCAAATACGACTAACGCAATCGATTTTGAAACGCAAATTCCCCTCCGTAGATAAGTCCCTCAAAAAGGGCCTTTGAAAAATATAAGCCCCGGGGCTTATTTTCCGGCGGAATTTTACGGCATTCCTTTTCAATCATTTGCATTCACAGATTTTATAAAACTAATTAAATAACACCGAAAGCGGTAACTCAAACTAACTCAATGTTGACTCAAACTCAACTCTAATTCAATCTCAGACTCGTAACTCGATCGTTATCCTATCACTCCATTGTGTATACCCTGTAAGTACTTTCAGGACCTCCTTTTTTGGAAACGTGCATCAAGGACGGCATTCTCGGCTTCATCGCGATCTAGGTTATGAATCTTCGTCCTCCTCGTACTCGCTGATCCGAGCGTTGAGCTGAGTCTGGTGGCGTTTTATAGCCTCTTCTGAGCGAAGGCGCAACCAGAAATGTTTAGGCTCAGTCACTTCGGTCTCTTGAGACGAGTCCGTTCCGTGAGAGACTTCACTCTTTTGAGGTCTTTTTTACTGTATATTGTCGTCGAAATTTTCATTACCTTACAAGGCATTCATTATCGAGCAAGGTGTGATAATGAATTACACTGATGTGGCAGTGAAACGCTACTTTAAAATGGTTAACGGTAGGGTTGCGGAGCTTTCTCCCGCTCTGAGACGCTCGAGTTTGGAGAGAAGCTAAAATTCATCGCGGAGACTAATCCGGGATTAAGATTTTGACTGTACTTCACATAGGCCTTTAACTTTCTCGAATCACGTAATAATCGTGGCCACTTTCTTCGCTGGCTGGCTATAACCCAAATAGTGGACATCTGCAAGGGGATTAGATATTTAGGTCCATGCATCACGGCAGACCCTGTTAGCATCGTTCGAAATCGCAGCGCAAATAAAACAAATGTTAGGCCCTGTCCACGTACACGAAACGCATACATGTCAATGCGTTTAGGCCTTCAGACCACACTTATACGCTGCGCGTTTTCATCGAAAACGTATCGATTTGAAAACGCCCTTGAAAGAATATCAGAGCAAAAACGCATACATATCGAAACCGGTGACGTTATATGTACTACGTGGGTTGTACCCGGGCTTTTTTGCGTGCGTTTGTAGCATGCGCATGTAGTTCAACTTGCGTCGCAACTTTTCGAACCTTTTAGTGTGGACAAAGAGAAGGCTTACTTAGTATACTCATTAGAAAAAGCGTGCACAGGGCCTTAGAAGGATTTAAGGCAAGACTTAAATTTCAAGACAAACGAAGGCATTCAGGACACAGTTTTGTTTTTGTTCGTTTATCGTTGGGTGGGATTCTTCAAATAGCCATATTGGAGCATGTAATACAACTTCAATTAACTAATAATAATAATAATAAAATATGGCAGCTACTGTAATTTTATATCGCTCTAAGGTGTGTTTATAAAGGCAGCGAACTGATATGATCAGGGCGGACTATCAGCAATAAAATCGGTTAATCCGATTGTACTGGGCTGATACTTAAGCTGTGTTCACACTATACCAGACATCTTTTGCGTCGGCACGAAAGCCATACCGGATAGGGCTTCTGTTCACATATAAAAACAGTGATTTAAGCGCGATGTTTGTAACGGAGCGAAGCTGCACCGCACCGGCCTTGAAAGAAGACCTTCACATATCGGATACGTTTATGCCATTGAACCGGCATTCCGGAACCGTATTGCGGAAAAACTACGAGGACTGGATCCACTTTTACATGACCTTTTAGTTTCAAGGTTATTTATATATTGTAAGGCAGTAAAGTAAGCGCTACAATTCGCTAATATTTTGGCAGAAATTTTGTGTCTACGAGTGTGAGCCTCTCATTATTCAGGGTATTGTCTCCAACTTTCATGTTTTTTGCATATGTCAAATACATTGTTAGTTACTGCTGTTCACGTGAAAATGAAACTTGGAGACAATGCCTTGAATAACGAGAGGCTTTCACTTGTAGTGACGAAACTTCCGATAAAGAAGTAACGAATTGTAGCCCTTATTTTACTGCCTTACAATATATCAATAATCTTGAAACTAAAAGGTCATATAAAAGGAAGGTTAATATCACAAATCTTAAGTTTTTCAAACAATCTATCGAGCGGTTTAAAAATTATTTGCTAATTTGATAAAGAAGACCAAAATGTTTACAAAACCGCTAACAAGAGCGCTTCGATACATACTAACCAAACTCTTCTTTCTAGCAATCGGCTAGACCTTATAATCTACATGACCTTTCACACACACGTTTTTAAAAGGATTGAAATTACTCTGAGGTGAAATTGCATGTCAAAAGCGCTTCATTTTCTACAGATAACGGCCGAACAACAATATTGTTAATTTTGTCTGTGTTTCTAACCTTAAAAACTTCATCCCAAAATATCTCGATACCGCTCCTACACATTTCGCTTAAACTTCATGAACATCGAGGCCGCTATTGGAGGAAAAAAGCTCCCGAGAACGATTTTGGAAGAACAGTTCCCAGTGCCGAGATATACTGCTACAAGTAAAATAGGTAGTAGCGTCATTTCGTTACTATGACAACTCCGATGCCGTTGGAACCCTGATCATAACAAATTTTCATTTTTATCTAATACAACTGTGGTGGTAATTTTTGCAAAACTTTGCTTATGGCGACGTAGTTTATGCTCAAACAGTGGGAGGTATTGACCCTGAAAAACTGTATCGAGCCACCTTAAGTTCCCTACTGTTCAATTCTTGGCTGCATGCACAAAATAGATTTCGACTTTCACTTTCAAGCAGGCAAAGCACGTTAACAAGTAAAAAATTCAACTTGATCATGAGAAAAAAAGACAAAAAGATTCTTTGGCCTCTGATTGGCTCACGCTAGAAGTAACCCATTCTAAACGGCAAAAAATTTAGGATCGAAACAAACCAATCGAAAAATAGGACAGTTCCCGATGAAGTCCACACCACCAATTCTTTGTTAAAGGAGCGGTTTCTGATTGGCTGAAAGTTCTTAGGTAGCCCCGGTTGATGTCGTCTTACTGTAGGGGTAGCCATAAAATGGATAGTAGGGAGTCTGGTAAAATCATGAGGTTATCTAACAAATTGATCATCTGAACAACAGAAACTGGGTAACATTTTTAGTTAATACATGTATATATATTTTTTAATTACTAAAGAACGAAATTGAAACATTCGCCATCTCGGTTCCACCATTTCAAATGAATTTATTGTATTCCATGAGACTGGTATAAACTAATTTATTATATACATACCGAGATTTACACGCCAAAAAGCATCGAGATAAAAATAGTCTCCTCGCGCTAGAGAAGCCAACTGATTGGTCATACGATTTTTTTCACTAGTGAAAAACGACGTATCGACGCTCTGATTGGCTGTATCATTATTTTCATTAGTGAACAAAACCGTGTCGCTCGCTCGCTGCTCCTCTTGACTGACAAATAGCACATTTTTAAGAACTTAGGCGCATTTTTCTTTGGAAAGATGGCTTCAAATCAGACTAAGCGATTTCAGAGCCTAGATTCGTTAGAGGAAGAGTTCATAGACGACAGGAAAATGAAAACACCAAGAAAAAGACCAAACACGAGTTGCTCTGTTCCACGAATTTCTTGTTTTGAAAGGCGAGACAAATGGACGAATTGACTCCTCAATAGTTTGAACAAGTTTCTCAACGAGTTCCTTATAACGGTTTGCAAAAAAAAAAGACAACGACGAATACGAGCCTAATTCCTTAAGGGCATTCTTCGCTAGGTTTGAGCACTATTTGAAGAAAAAACACTGTGGACTTTGCCTTTTGAAAGACGTCCAGTTCGAGCAAACTCGGAAAGCGCTTCAGTCAAAGCAAAGGGATCTAAAACGGAAAGGCAAGTGTTTGTCAATTCAAGCATGCGGGTTCTGATAAGCAACAAAAAATGAAGTTTCAGTTTTGAACTTCGGTAGAACTATTTCGACATATTTTCACGATGTCATATTTTATTCCAACTAGTTCTGCCTTTTAGCGGCATTTTTGCTTGATAATTTAGATGTAAAGTATTTTACAAGGAAGCCATTTCAGTGCAACTCTCGAACTGTGAGGCGGCTTGACCGCGCGTTGTTTTTCTTTGAAAGAAAATAAAGATATTTTTATCTTTGAGTTCTGTTCGCTTATGAACCTCGGTATATGTATATAATAAATAAGTTATTTTACGGTTAGTTCGCTTGTACGATTTTTATTCACTCGTTGTGTAAAACAAACTCACTCGCTGCGCTCGTTCGTTTGTTTCACACAACTTGTGAATAAAAATCGTACGCGCTCACCAACCGTGAAATAACCTATAAGTGACCGTGATATATTTCATATACTCGCTCGATGGCGGCCAACGAGTCCAGTTTTTATCCACCGACTGCAGAACTGATAGTTATAGCGGAGTGCTTTAATCAGGATAGCCGGCCCATGCTCACGTACTCAGGTCCACCGGGTTGTGCTCAGGTTGACGGCAGGACCTATAAGCCAACGCTCCAATTGTTGAGGTTTTGTATTTCCCTTACTGCGGTCCTGCATTTTTTAGCCATATCGTTTAGTCGGGTTTTCGCCTTTGTGATTTGCGCGCTTTTAGAAGTTTTTGTTTAAGTTTCGGTTCGCATCCCCCCCCGTCCCCTTGTAACGGCTGAAGTACTGTTTGTCCCTGTATGTGTGTGTATGAGGCTAAGAATAACGGCGTGTCAGAGCTCTATATGCATGTAGGGCGCTATCCACTCAACTAAAATTTCCGGAAATTTCGGTCCAAAACTCAATGGATCGGTTCGGTCCAACCGGAAAAGTTTCGAAAAAACGGGTCCACCTTTTGAGGTGGACCACTTTTCCCGGTCGGACCGGTTGGAATTTTGGTTGAATGGATCGCGCCCGTAAACATCCATTCGGACCGTAGCGGTAGCACATAGGTAGGAGCGAGGATTGGAACCCACTGAGACGGAAGTAAACATTCAGGAATGAGGAATGGAATTTAGTACATCAAACCCTCTCGGCGAACCATTGCGCGATTTTCTCTGTGTAAAAGACTCGTAGTGTTCCAGTTGTGTTCCGTTGCTGTTCATTGACTATGACGGATCCAAGAGCTGTTGCTCTTGACTGGATCAGAAAATATGGTATAAACATAGTCAAAAGAACAAAAGCGTAGGTCATAGCTCACAAATCAGTCCATTTTTTGTCGTCATATATAAACAAATAGTTTCATTATGTTATTTGCTACGGACACTCTGGAAACTAATGCCTCTACCTTGAACTTATAAATAATAACAGCTTTCCGGGAACGCTCTTTATCTGGACTTTTGAATTTGCACCTCAAATCTAATTAAATTGTCCCTAAACAATTTTCAGCATGCTTCACTTGGCCTTAAAGTAGTTAAAAACTTAATATACAGGTGTAATATGTTTCGCTTCTTGACTACGTTTCTTTATAACAGCCGTTTTGCGTGTATCTTCTGCTTGTGGGCACTCTAAAAGACGATTTTTTTGCGTATATAAATTAATGCAAGCTTCCACAGTGCTTCTCTTGATACAAACTTCATCCTCGTAAAGTTTTGCCGAGTTGCAGTTGTTTCTGTTGAACAAATTCAAGAAATTAGGATCTGATCACAATTATACTTTAAGTTTAAGTTCACGTTTAGTTTAATTTGAACCAGAAACACGAAAAAAAGCTATTGAGGCTAATCGTATGTCAGACCTAAAACAGTCATTTATACAAGAAATTCGCGCATCGCAAACTCGCGAAATTTGTCAGGGAACAGAGTATTGTTTGTTGCAAAGTTGTGCTTTTGTCTTTGACACTGAAGTAAATGTTTTGCTTCTCAAGTTCCTTAGCAAATGAAGACGCGTTATATATAGGCAATGTTAACTCAATGAACTTGACGGCCGTGATACAGCCCCTTTAAACAGTTGTCAAAATCGTTTTCATCTGTTTATCATAAAGTGCTTTAAACATACCTGAAGAGAAAGTTGGACGAGATACCGGAGGATCGTAGAGGAAAGAAAGAACAAAAAGAAACAATGGAATTGAGGCGTATATCTCTAAAAAATAAAACAAAAACAAAAAATTTGTTTACAGAAAGCGTGCATAGCTTATTACTAATTCTGAAATTACTATGATCTTACCTTTTGAAAAGAAGTTGCAAGAATTACCCAGTTTCTCGACATCTGCAGAAGATTGAACGAGTTCCAGACCTGTTTCCTACAGAATGAAGGAATAAGAAGTTCTTGCTAAAGAAAAAAAAAGCTTGTTTTCCCAAGTACAGTCGAAGCTTTTCTTTTGACCACTACTCTCGTATTACTAAGCGACCAGCCCTAATAAGAACTGCCTTTGAAAAACTCCGTTTGAACTGTTACTTAAAATTTGTAATGAAAGCGACCGCACCCGTAAGCGATCGCGACCAGTTTTGAGATTACCCAACTGGACGTTACAGTTGTTTTCATGCTGTTGCAAGCGACCACACGGCGAATACTCAGGGTTTTATTCATATATATCAACACCTTGTGGAAACTGAACACTGGGCCTAACTGGAAATGGAAGTTACTTAAACCGTGTCTATATCAGATATAAAGTCACAAAATTCATTTTTTTTTTCTCTCTCTCTCTTTATGAACTATTAACTGGAGGTAATCATTGATTACGGATCCTCATTCGTCACTTACGGAAACGAAATCGAGCGGACTCGAAAGGAGCCGAGATCCCGACCGAGATGCCCCTGATAAAATCAGTAGGGGCTGCTAATCGGCATTCGTCAGCGATACCTGGAAATTTTGTGGCTTTGTATCACAGGAAGATCAGGTTGCGTTCTGACGAACGCGATGAGATCCTATAGGTCTCGTAATTAAGCGACCGTCCTCTACTGTTTTAAAAATTCACAACTTTTACATAGACCGCAATGCGCCATAGTTACCCCAGCTGATTTCGCATAACCATTGTTTCCAATTTCTCCTGGGTATCACAGTCGTCCGAAGAGAAATCCAAGACAATGGTTATGCAAAGTTTTGGGGGGTAAACAAGGTGCATTATGGTCTATGTGAAAATGATGAATAAGTCGCCTACGAGAGCTCATTCTCTTTACCGACCATCTCTAGTTACGACCAATTTTTTGAATTACTGTGGTGGTTACCTACGTTATCTCTAACGGACCACTTAAAACTTACTCGCTCAAAATATGCCACAACTTCTGCGTGTGCAGAGTCACCTTCATGAAAGGCGTTGATTTCACAGAAGAATGAATTATTCGCGTTGTTAACGTGACATATATCGAAATAGCAACATGGAAAGTCAGTAGAGCTTTCTGTTGAATTCCATGCATCTCTTGACTTGATGGTCTGCAAGAAAAGTGAAAGGAAGAACTGATAGATATGTTCTCTGAGGTTATTAGACAAGTGTATGAAGGCAATTGGTACGCTGACATAGCTTGTTCGCAGACGTTTTCCTTTTTTTACCCCCTTGCACTTGGGATCAATATTTATCGCAGTTTTTATTTTCATTCACGAACTCGACTATCTTTTAATAGAAAATAGATGGTCCGTGATCAGTCTAACAAACTCTTGCAAGGTTTTTCTGGAGTTCTTTTTCTGTGCGGCAGTATAAATGCATCTTTCCTATTATGTCGCCAGCAAGACCGTTAGGACGAAATTTTTTAGTTTAAATGCGATTCGAATAGATGGTCTTTTAAGCACATTAATTATAGAATTAAAGATGAAGAGCTGGGGAGGAGTTACTGGAGAGAAGTAAAAGTAGGGGAGTTGAGAGGGGTCGATCGTGTTACAATTGGCGACTGTATAAAGAAATGGAAAAGTCACGAAAAGTTTGCCAAAAGGTAGAAAAGACTATCAGGGCATCGTATGTCACTCATCATGTGCAACGCTATCAATCATTAATTTTGCTTGAGAGAAAGCGTCTTTAGAATTTTCCATTTGTACCTTCACATTGCTTCCTTTGACTTTCCATCCATCTTCCAATGAATTGAGCTCAATGTTGATGTCTTCATTGCTGTTAGACACAAACATTCCAGAAAGAGGTGTCAGAAGCCTGTTTCCACTCTGGTCTCCTTTCTGGCAAATTTTCTGTGTTCACATTAAACGG
Organism: Porites divaricata; assembly: GCA_038088405.1. Classification (NCBI taxonomy): domain Eukaryota; kingdom Metazoa; phylum Cnidaria; class Anthozoa; order Scleractinia; family Poritidae; genus Porites; species Porites divaricata. The sequence continues at coordinate 28,256,893 of JBBMOI010000008.1, read as the reverse complement.
ACGAAAAATTATAACTGTTGAAAATAAAAAACTCCTTGGACAGCAAAATCGAATTATTACAAGAGTTGTTTTACGACAGTTAGCATTCTAAGACAGGAGTAAGTGACTGAGCAGTTACGCACACTAGCACTACCTCTTTTCACTAATATCTAATAATTAAGTTCCTGAAGAATTCTGGAAGACAAGAGGCATGAGAAAAATTTGGGTTACTCCAAAACTTTGAAGTTCAATAACCTTAAAACCTTATAAGCTATAATCGCGAAACTTAACGACTTTCAAGAATTTATCGTTCGTCGTTCGTCAAAACTGAAGTTTATAGCATGGTAACCCAAGTCTTGGCAGCAAATTTAAATCTCTAGTACTTTTAAAAGACACACTTATCGCAATTTGCACCCATGGGTAAAAGGGGAAAAAGTGAAGGAGTTTAATTCTGTTAATTGCGTCCAATTATACCGATAACCACTCTGGCATGTAAAGGAAAGGTTAAGAACCAAAACAACCCCACCCCCCCCCCCCCAAAAAAAAAAAAAAAAAAAACAAAAGCAAGAAATAAAGAGTACATGTAAGTAGAAAGAAAGGAGTATAAGAGACAAATCAACGATCTCAATGCTAGTTTTTAAAAGGATCACTTTGGATACGTTTTGAAAGGAAAAATCCGATTTTTGTAAATCAAAACGTTCAGCATATTATTTACTTCAGGTGACTTGCAACTCTTGTTAGTGTGCCTGTAAGAGTTACTGCTAAATTTATAGCTTACAAAATAATAAAGTCCTCGCAATCCCCCTTCTCGGCTTTGAAGGTCAAAATAAACAAAAATTTCAACGGGGTAAGCTACCGTTAGGACTTGTGACTGGTGCATGCTTTTATTAGCATAGGTCGTACACAGTTTATATGCCCATTAGTATATATCAAAAATAAATAATAGATAAATGAATAAATTGCAAGGCCAAAAATACCTTACAAGCTGAGTTTGTATCATCTACAAGATAAACCCAAATCTGCCAGTCTTTTCCTTGTTTTGGTCGTTTAGCAAATATCGCCATTTGCATTCTTTTCTTGTCATCTTTTCCTGGTCTTCCAAACGCAGCGATCTCGATGTCGTCCTGCAGGGATGGCAGTGTAACTTCGATGTCATTGTGTATCACTTGAACTTTAGCATCGGGATAGACCACCATTATGCTTCTCCAGTTGTTACTTTGCTTGGATCCATTTTGTGTGCTATGCAGTAAGGGGCGACATTTCACCTGGATTTCCCACTTATTTTCAGGTGTCATAAAACAAGAGTGTTCAATCCGAGTTGGGTGAAATGTTGAGACACCACTTATGATCTTATAACAGCCACTGATCTGGACTTCTGATCCTTGGTCAACATCGGTGTCCATTCCTAAGAAAAAATAAAATTAAAAAAAAAGGAGAGGGTTATTTTCAGTCTACGCCATAGAATAACGAGGACCTTATTTTTTAGTGCAAATTCTGGTTACAAAGTTAGTGTACTGGTACAGTAGCCTGGAACTGGTTACATTTACACAGGCAATTAAAAGTGTACATTCATTTCTTAGATATTTTGTAACAATGATGATGTTGCTAATAATGTTTCATCATCACTATCATCATATACATTCCCCAAAAGTAATGATAGCCACATTTCTGGTTAAAACACCGTAGTTTTCAATTGCATTTTTGTCCTTAGTATTGTCAGGCCGCTTTTTACATGAGGAAACTTTCAAAGTCTGATTTTAAGTGACGCGACACGAGGAAACATCTCTTTTTCAAAAACGCTGTGTTCCGCGCGTTTTTGCTTTTTGTTCCTTTAATTGCTTTAGGAACAACCTAGGAACGTACAATAAAGGAACTTTATTTGCACAATAGGAACAAAGGTCGGCAAATTTCGGAACAATCTGGTCAGTTAGCAGCAAATTGAAACACAAAGTTCCTTTTGATTTTAGTGAAAAGGAACAACTGGTTCCTCTTTGATCCTTTCAGGAACAAAAGTTCCTCTTTCAACAGTTCCGATTTCCCTTCATGTTCCTTTCGAAGTGATTGGGGAATAAATGTTCCCAATCTAATGTCTCGCTCTACACAGTAAGGAACAAATTGTTCCTATTTACTGGCATATCCACTGCTGTTCGGAACGCCTTGTTCCCTTTCGGTTCAAATTGTTCCTATTCATGGCCAACAGGAACGGAATTGTTCCTAATCGAGGTGGTTTTTTGTTCCTCGAGATGAGTGTTATGTTCCGCGTATAAATGAGAACAGGTTCCGAATTAGTGATAAAGGAACTAGCGCTCCATTTTGCGCAAAGTGTAAAACGGAATAAGGAACAATAGTTCCTATTTATCGTAGGCTATCTGAAACTACTATCCATCAACTCCGCCATACAAATTTATCAAAACATATATCCTTCAACAATCAAGTAAAGTATCAGATAGGAACAAATGTTGGCAAATTTCGGACCAACCTGGTCCGTTAGCAGCAAATTGGAACACAAAGTTCCTTTGGATTTTAGGCAAAAGGAACAACTGGTTCCTCTTTGATCAATTCAGGAACAAAAGGTCCTCTTTCAACAGTTCCGATTTCCCTTCATGTTCCTTTCGAAGTGATTGGGAACAAATGTTCCCAATCTAATATCTCGCTCTACACAGTAAGGAACAAATTGTTCCTGTTTACTAGCATATCCACTGCTGTTCGGAACGCCTTGTTCCCTTTCGGTTCAAATTGTTCCTATTCATGGCCAACAGGAACGGAATTGTTCCTAATCGAGGTGGGTTTTTGTTCCTCGAGATGAGTGTTATGTTCCGCGTATAAATGGGAACAGGTTCCGAATTTGTGACAAAGGAACTAGCGTTCCATTTTGCGCAAAGTGTAAAAAGGAACAGGGAACAATAGTTCCTATTTATCGTAGGCTATCTGAAACTACTGTCCATCACCTCCGCTATACAAATTGGCCAAAACATATATCCTTTAACAATCAAGTTAAGTACGAGACTTGCCCGCTCAAGTTCAGGCTTGTGTCTTTGTTCCTTTTGATTAATTGTGTACCAAATACGGACAAGAAAACAATGGGACAAGGGGCAAGAATGACCAAGTGTGGGCAGAGATGGGCTAACAAATATCTCATTGGCGAATAGGACGATCACTTGGGGACCCTTTTGCTAGTATAAGTGCGTGCATACTTTAGAAAGATATCGATTTCAAGCTAATGCTTAAGATGAACAAACAAGGTAAGGATGTCAACTGGTCAAAGTTAGCAAATGCATCGCCTAAACCAAAGATACTTCACTTAGAAGAGGATGACTGTGACGGTCTTTTTCACTGCCCAGTTCAAATTTGTAACCACGATGGATTCACTACGCAAAGAAGCTGTAGAAAACACGTAAAGAACAAACACAGTTGGTACTATTACTTCGACGAGAAGCCAGACAGTGCTCAAATCGAAACGCTTGATGTCGATGAAACCAACAAATGTGAAGCCAGTGATCAGAAGATTACGCCGCGCAATAGCAGGGCAATTGCCTCGTTTGATCCTACAAACTACATTGCCAAGAACTTTTTTTCGTGGCTAACAGGCAGTGGTGGGGGCTGTAAAAGTGATCGACAAGCACAACAGATCATAAGCAAGTGCTTAAAGTTTCTCAAGTCTTGTTGCGAAGACGAAGAGGAGCTCACATTTGACATTGTGGACTTTAGTTTATGTTCACCGAATCTCCTTTTCAAGTTTGTTGATGCGATGCAGGATGATTGGAATCTGGGACACGCGGGACGCATAGGCTACTTGGATGCCATTGCAGAATTGGTGGATTATCGAAAAGTGAATGGAGCATCGGAATCAGTGTTGAGAGGGCTGGCTTCAACAGAAATTTACTTGAAAAAGGTGCGCAAAACCGTTTCCAAAATGATGCGATTGCATTGGACCAGCGAGCTCGACATCGATGCCTTAGAAGCCAAGGGACAATGGGCCACTCTTGAAGAACTGTTGGAAGTTGTGGGGCGCTACTTGCCGCGCTACGAGAGCGTACTGAAATCATGCAAGGAGAAACCGGGTGCTGTTCTGCCCATAGATTTATCTTTTGCTACCAAATTTTTGGCCGTCTATTTATTTATCAAGGTCAAGGGCTCGCGCCCCATGACATATCAGTACTTAACGGTGGAAATGGTGAACAATGCCAAGACTAACGGTGGATTTATAGACCAGAAAATGTTCAAAACGGCTGGAAAATTTCGCTTCGATTCTCTTTACCTGACCGAGACGAGCATGCAAGTGTTGGACGGCTACATCAACCACATTCGCCCCCTATTCAGACCAACCTGTGACTTTGTGTTGGTGACAAGAAATGGAGGACAGCACAACAAGCTGGGAGAGCTAATGAGCAAACTGGTCTTCGATGCAACGGGCAAATACGTTCACCCCACTCGCTATCGACAGATTGTGGAGACCGCGAGTTCCAGGCAGCTGAGCAGCAGCGCGCAGAGCACAATCTCCGAGGACCAGAAACATAGCTCTGTGGTTGCAAGGGTTCAATATCAGAAGAAGCGATCGCGCGAGGTGGCGAGCAAAGCACATGAATATTTGGAACGATTGCACGGGGAAAAGGGATCACAGCTAGAAATAGACGTGCGCTCGAGGCTTTCAGGCAATTCTGCGTCTTCTGAAGATCAAAATGGTAGCAAAACTGATACCTCTTCTAACGACGAGGGAGAAACGATCGCAGAAACACCACCCGAGCGTCTTTCAGGTGTCCCGAGACTAAAGCGGGAAAATGCGTTTATATCGACAGATTTCCCGTCGAGAAAAAAGAGTCTGATGTTCACCCCTGAAGAAGACAATTATCTAAAAGCAGGCATCGAGCGACATGGCTACGGTCAATGGAAAGCGATTCTCAGGGATCCCAAATTTCGTTTTCAAGAGGGAAGGACAGCCAACTCCCTGCTGAGCCGTGCAGCGCGAAGATTCGGATCACTTTCTAAGTCATCCTAGAACTTTACATTGTGAGCGATACAAAATTTTGCAAAGGGCGCGCACCGGAACACTGAACTCTAGTTAGTTCATATAACTCGAAACTTTAGTGCAAGCTTAATATTAGGCAAGACATAGGGGAGGCGTGTTTTCAAACATCAATTATTGTCGCACAGATAAGTCACAGAACTGCTAACTTTATTCCTCGATTTCTGAACACGACTGATTGATTTGAATGATTTTCTGAATTTTTACTGTTGGCTGGGGGAAAAAAAGTGAGTTATCCTTCCTCTCTTGGGCATCGGAGTACTTCTTAGGGGCTGACTTCGGCGTTTATGATAGGTGCGTTTCGGAGCGGATGAGAGGCTGTGGGCTCTGGGTGTTGTAGAGGGCGTTATGAATAGCTGCTCGTCGTCGTCGTCGTCGTCTTCGATCTCACGTGGATAGGGAAGGGGGCACCAGATGCTGGTGATTCTGTCCGCTTGAATCGGGGAGACCCACTGCATTTCTACGGCTTTCTTTCTCCGCTGCAAAAGTACTAATTTTGCCAGGCCCGGAACTTCTTCCTTTTGAAACTTTAACTTCAGAGCCTCAGTGGTCACTTCCATCATGTACAAGAGGGCAAGCTTCGTATCTTCGTCTGTCGCTGCGTCTTCTTTGGCCTGGTGGTCTCGAAGTTCCATTTCTTTCGCCATAATCCAATCATTGTTGTAGTATTCTCGTGCTTTCTTCTCTAGCATCCGTTCTTCTTCTTCTTTTTTCTTTGCAAAGTATTCTTCCCTTGAACTCTCGATGTTTGGATGGTAGGGGCCGCTCACTGACTGGGGCAAAGGGGCGTCCTCTTCCCTCATCATACCGAGCGAGGTCCATCGTTGACGTGTTTCTTCTAGAACACGTTTTCGTGCGCGTTCTTCTTGGTTGTCAATGTCCTCCACTGCGCGTTTTACCCCAGCCGCGAGTAGATTTAGTTGCCTTTGTTTGAGGATATGGCATGGCTCTTGCTCTCGCTGAAGCACGATATTCTTTAGACTCTTCTCCCATTGCCCCAGGTAGATCGAATCAGCATCCGAGTCCTCACTCTCTCTTTCCTGATCACTGAATTCTGTAGTCGTGTTCACCTCCGCTTTATCGCTCCCTTCTTGCTCGCTTTCACTTTCGTCCAGTTGAATGGTCCTAATTCGTTCTTTCTCTTCTTCGTCAATGTCCTCCGGAAGGAAACTGGTCCTCGGGATGGGAGGGGGTAGTTCATCGTCCGGCGTTCTTGCGAGACTGCATGCCCAGATAATGCAATCCATTGCGTTGTCTCGTAGGAATTCTTGAACTCCTGCCACACGCGGCGCGGTAAGGCTTTTAAAAAAGAACTTTCTCAAGCGGGCTTCCATGGCGTTGTTGTGGTGCTCGCCGAAATCCATGTCAGTCTGACAAGTGATGAACATGGGGCATCTTATTACTTTCAGGCTTGACGTCTTATACTTGCGGTCGTGGGCGGTCAGCCCTCCCTGCGTTAATATTTTCCAGTCGTCTGGCTACATCAGGTTCGCGTGTGCCTCGTCCAGGAAGATAATTTGCGTGTTTTCGTCGACTAGGCTCTTGTTGAACGCCTTTTGCTTTGTGATCATCGCAATGTATCTTGCTGGGATCAGGCGCGAGATGAGCGTAAAAAGGCTCGTTTGTCCACTGTTCGGCTCTTCTACCAGACACATTACCTTTTCCTTGTGTTGTTTGATGCGGCAGTTGAGCAGTCGAATGTAGTATTCGCAGAAGTGCGCCATTTCCAGCTCGTTGAGGCTGTTCTCTAAAATTTGTTTGAAGTTCCCAGGATCTGGCTTTTTAGTGTGTTCGTAGTCGACGTACGCCCTGGGAGATTCTTTGCCAAAGTCCGCGTCTTTCACGGGCTCAAAAACGAACTTTCTCTGGCTTATTGAAAAGCACCATCCTCCTTTTACTTCGATCAAGTCGTACTGGATGAGAAGCTGCCTTACAAACTCACATTCTCGATCGCCAAGTATCTCCACACGTTTGTTCAGATGCTTGATGATAGTATCCTTGAACTTATCGTTGCTTCCCAGAGGGGAAATAAATTTTTTAACCGAGCAGCAATGCTGATATGTGTATTTGGATGACTTTACCTTTTTGAAAACTTCTCCACAGTACAGAGCGTAGCCCAATTTCTCCATGGCTCGTTCGATGTCGTTTATCGCCACCACAATAGGCGACGCGAGAACTTTCGTGGCTTTTGGGATGTTTGAGGGCAATTCACATGCCTCGATACCAAATACATCAAATTGCAGACCGGAACTGACGAGAGAGGGTATCAATCTGTCTCGAAGCTTTGCGGTGAATGAGCCAGCAACAACCTGTAATCTGACCACACGCTCACTTGCATGAAGGTTCTCCATGGGCTCTTCTATCAGTTGCTCTTGTAGCAGTTGAAGACTATGAGAAAAAGATTTGTCGACTTTGCTTTGTATAAAGCAGTTGTTGTGATCTTTTAGCGTGGTGCATAATGGTGAGCAGGATTCCTCTTCACATCCTCTTTTGCAGACTGGTAGGGCTTTGGCTGTCACTTCCATGCCTGTTTGTAAGAGAGCCGAATGCAAAGGTACGGTAGATACGCGCGTGCCGTTGGGGGACTGAACGGCAATCCAGTAAGTAATTGCTGGCCAGTACTTTTCTTGAACTTCATCGTTCTGTTCATCCTCTTGTTCTTCGTTGTTCTTTTTTTTCCCCTTACTTCGTCTTTCTAGGGCGGCGACAGAGGAGAAAAAAAATGCCACTCCTTTCATTTTTTTAATCTTTTCATCACATTCATCTCGCTTTTGGCAAATTTTTAACCACAGATCATCACAAGATATTCCTTCAGTCTGCTGTACGATAAATAAGCTGATAAGAGCGAACAAGTTCCTTGGACAGCTGGCAAGACCTTGCTTAGAAGGGCGCTTCGGATTCCCTACAATTTGTGCAAGAAAAAGAAAAAAATCAGTATAGTTTGAGCTACATTGACGAAGTAAACTTGTAGGAAAATTGTCTCCAGGTTTTGCATTTGCATTTGCATTTGCAAGCAACACTGTATTATAGGTTTACAGGTTCGAAACGCCTTAGCTATAGAGTTGTTTATTTACCATGAACTTCATAAATTCGTTCTCTAAAAGAACTAAGAGCATCTTGTCTTCCTTAACGAATCTTAAAGTTACGACGAAAAAATATCAAGTCTAGTACGTACCTTATTATTCAGTTGCCGTGCTGGTGCTGTGGCCATTACTGTTACCGAGAGAAATGAGAACGAAGTAGCTCTTCCGTCTACTTTTATAGCTTGGAAGCCAGATTTTTATAGTTCTTCTGTGCGGTCTTTTTTGTTTGATTAATTGCAGCAAAAAAGCCGCTACGGTGCAAGAATTGCACGTAAAAGGTACAATAATTACGTAATCGATAGCTCTAATCACATTCTTTCCCATGAAGTTTTGTTGACAATTCACAAATAGTGGATAATGAGGTATTCACGTTAGCAAAAGAGTGTAATTTTTAAATAAAGTCTGAAAACTTATAATTACGTAATCGATCGCTGTAATCACATTCTTTTCATGAAGTTTTGTTGACAATTCGCAAATAGTGGATAATGAGGTATTCACGTTAGAACAAAAGTGTAATTTTTACACCAAGTCTGAATACTTATGTGGCGAACAAACAATCTCAGAATCCGCGAAAACCTTAGGCATACTTTTTGCAGGATTATTATTTTGTGCAGCACATAGATATCCCCGGTGTATCCGTCATATCTGTCACACTATTAACATTCTGCAATTTAGGAGTTCTCAAATAATGCGATAAAAACGCATTATAACTGGGATGTCACATAAGACAACAGAAGCCTTTCTTGTCACTGAACTATAAGAGGTCTTTCCCGTATTATCCGATGTATCCGTCACACTAAATAAAATATGTGGATTTTCAATGAGATCTCCGAGTCTAAAAGAACTCGATAATAATGGTGATAGCGGATACAACGGGGAGACAACTTACAGTATATCAGATCTGCTTCAAGGAATACATAAAATATCTAAAGTATAATGGGGATAGCGGACACAACGGGGACAGAACTTACAGTACTACTACTACTACTACTACTACTACTACTACTACTACTAATAATAATAATAATATAATAATAATAATATAATAATAATAATATAATAATAATAATAATATATTATTATTAATTAATCCGAATTAGGTGGTTTAATTTTAATCGAAATGAATTGTAAATAGTACTTGTACAGTTGTACTGGATAGCCCTTTTTTTTAGCGAAATTGTAAATAAAGTTTTGTTCCATTATTATTATTATATTATTATTATTATTATTATTAGTAGTAGTAGTAGTAGTAGTAGTAGTAGTAGTAGTAGTAGTAGTAGTATATGTTATACTGTAAGTTCTGTCCCCGTTGTTTCCGCTATCCCCATTATACTTTAGATATTTTGTGTATTCCTTGAAGCAGATCTGATGCACTGTAAGTTGTGTCCCCGTTGTGTCCGCTATCCCCATTGTACTTAAGATCTTTTTACTACTAAGATCTGACGGAATATCTAACTATTCCTATAGTGTGGCGGATACAAGGGAAACAGCGGGGAACAGTATTTGGAGCTTATTCAAATTAATATTTCCTTGGCTGTTTTCATTTAGTATCGGATCTTTCCACTTTGAGTCTGTGTTCAATTTCCCCCTAAAATTGATCTGATCTACACGATTGTATAAATTTAACGGATATAACGGATATGCCGGAGACAAACTCAAGTAGTTATCATGAAACAAGATCACACTGGCTTAACCATCTCATCATGCAGTTATATAGGATCAGGCGTTCCTTTCCATGGCCGTTCCTCTTACGAGGAACGCTTTTGCGGAAAAACGTCCAGATTTAATTGCAATTGTAGCAAAAGTTCTGAGAATGTGCTTTTTAGCTTCTTCCTGCATAAAACTACCAAGAGATATAATTATAGAAAGTTTTTCGCAGTACTTAGTATTATTTTAAGGCTTCGAAAAAGGGGAACGGAATTTTTGGGAAACGATCATTATCATTATCGTTATCGTTATCTTTGTCGTTATAGCTATCATTAACCTTATCCTTATCGTTATCCTTAACATCATCATCATCATCATCATCATTGTTATTATTATTATTATAAGTACAATTATTAATGTCCTGTATTCGGATATAGGTGGAAGAAAATAAGAAGAGGAAAGAAAATACATGTAAGTGAGGATTGGGAATAAGTGGACAACCCTGTTGTTCGATTTTTTGTTCCGTCTGTGCCGTTAGTGTTCATTGCACCGTACAGTGACTGTTCGGCAGAATTTTTCATGTCAACATAAACAACTACCCGTTATAGTGCAGACATGGCCCTGAAGAACAATAATAAATTTACATAAATAACACAAGAGTGAGTTTTGTTGTGTTGAGAATGAATGTATAAATTTGTCGCTACTTCAGTGGTAACAGTGATCGAGAAGAATTTCCAAAAAAATTTATTTTGGAAGAAGATATGTTCGATTATTTTCCCCCAATTTTTTTTCCTTTTCTAAAGAATAAAATATATCTCAACCTTATACTTACCCGTTTTGGCCGCTTGCTCGGCAGCGTCGTGGACCTTGCTGAGTACTGCATAAAAGGGTTTTTTAGTTGTCGATACTCAGTCTTTTATTTCATGACCACAACCTTGTTTACAACTTCCATAACGGGTGATTAGTTCAACATATTCTTTCTGTTTTGTCACCTGGGGTACTGATTTATAATTTCTTGGCCAATGAAACACAGCCGAATAAAGAAGGGGGTTTTTCCCTTGAAGGATTTTTGCAACGTTGCACATTTCTGTATATTGTTAATCTTCAGAAATATTAAACGCATACAAAATTCATAAAAAAAGGTTTTGCAATCTAGAGCCCGAAGTGACTGGAATCGTTGCTTATATGTAAGACACTATATTTCAAACGAAGTTCAAACCTGTATATAGTAATTAATAATGATAATAACACAAAATAAAACAAAATATATTTATATTGTCGGTTTTCACATGACGTCACTAAAATTCAAACTAAAAAACTATCGATCCTACCGAGATCTTACTTTCACGATGTATTAGAGCAGCTGAAAACTAATTTTCATACAAATTTTCGCTTCAAAAGAGCTCTTGGTTTTGTGTTAGAGTACGCTTGAATTTCTAAGCTTTTGCGTGAGGCGGCATTTACATGACGGCCAAGAGAGCTGTCATGTAGGTTAAAAAAATGACTTATTTCAGGAAATTTTGCTATCTAAACAGTCCTTGTATTAGAAAAAGTATTACTTTAATGTTTATGAGTTTCTCGAAGAATAAATCCACGCTTTTGTAGCAAAATTCGGTAACAGATGTTTCTGTTGGTTTCCGTCCGCCATGTTGGAGCTCATCCAGGTGAGCACCAGCATGGCGTCTCCATACAAATCTCTACAAGTTTGGGTAAAACATTTCTTCGGATATCTCGTATACGAAATATTCCTCTGACCTGAATCTTGGCGAGAGTCTTTGTATATGTACCTCCTCTCATTTCCCAGATTCTGGACTTTATCTATTGAACGGTTTTCATTTTTATTTTGATCAATTTTGAATGGCGTGACACTGAAAACCAGCCATACAAGTTATTCGCAAGTGAAAATATGAGTAGAAAAATTTCATTCATTTGTGCTTGTCTTCGAAGTAAACAGGGATTTTCCCCTAAATTACACATGTCACACACGCAAACGCTTTGCAAAGCAAAAATGCAAATCTGATGATCAATCCATTGTTGCTCTGAGGGAATTTTCCCTTGCACGAGGGTCACGTGATTGAGAGAGTGACAACGCAAGCTTATTTCACAGCCTTTCAATGAGAAAGATGAATTGAAAATACTAGAAATATTAGGAAATTTTCACTTCTTGGTGGAAACTGCAGAATGTGAGTCCTCTTGTTTAAATTAGACAAACGTGGGAGGAGATTGTTCTCATAGGATTCTTTTCAGATTTACTGCGATACATGAGAACTCGAAAGAATACAGACCGTGGCAAACACGTGAAGTGCAACATCCTTTTTACAAAGCTTTAAATTGGACGTACAAGTAAGTGTTCTTATTATCTTTAAACTCAAGTTTCAAAAACTTCTCTCCTATTGATACTTAATTCAAATGACTCTATGTGTGAGAGATATCATGCCTATCAAATTGAATACGAGCTGTGCATGGAGTACAATACTTCAATTTCACAGATCGTCACGCGAATCATTCTGGAAAGCCACGCTATTTTTTTTTTTCGTAATATCAGCCTTATGCATAACTTGTAGTTCTAAACACTGTGGCTAAAATAAAATGACCACCCGAAATGGTTAAAGCACACAAAGAGGAAAATTAAAGGAGGTATACAGGGACAAAACTATAATACAGCCAAGATAAGTCAAGCATAATGCTGTTGTTTTGAGGGTGACGCTTGAAAGCATTTAAAATGCTCATATTTTCGAGCTTAGTGCATCTAACGCTAGAGTAGAGTCGACGCTGTTTTGACAGCGCTTGACTCACGGGCACGATTTCAGTTCACACAGGCTAAATACCCGGCAGTCTGAAAGCGGAGCTGGAAAGTTAAAAAGCCTTCTCTTCAGCTCCAGAATACATGCATACTGACCCATACTAGCCTCGATTAGTTTACCAAAACAAGCGGAGAGAGTGCTTTGATTTTGCAACCTCGAGTCACCTTGAGCTAGCTTGATACACTAGTGGTACTGTTGAATTTTGGGAAAGCGTTGCTCTAATTTTGGAAACGTGACAGGGAGGCACGTACTGCTTCTTACGATATTTGTTTATGTCGAAACAGCGTGGACTCTACGCTATGCCCAAGAAACCACAACGGCTCACCTGCGAAGCCATTATTGATTTCCTGAGTGCTTTTAATGAAGAAAGAATACTTAAAGAGATTTTGCAGAAATTCTAGAAAAAACTTTTGACTGCCGCCGGGCATACCCACAGCGTTGAAAATATCCAGCTGATTTTGATGTTTGTTTCTGTAATGTTCATAAATCGAAAAAAATAAAAATAAAATAAAAACTAGCCAAAATACCGGGGTAAACATTATCCTTCTAGCCAGAAATCAGCTGCTGCAATTTAAGATGCTAACTGTCGGGGATTCCCCTAACGTGACTATCCGTGTAAGTGTGGGCAGAAATCCGGGACAGCGGGCTCGTGTCTCAGTTTTCGATTCCTTTCGAAATTTATTTTGCAGGGAAAGAATAGAGCTATAAGACTTTAAGACATCCCTTTTGATAATCAAATTTACGTTCCTTTCACGCTTGTTGTCACGCGTTTGTCTCTCCTATCCATCTTCGCAATACAGCGGTTTCTCCTACGAATAATAACACATTCCATGTTAGCCTTCCCTAAATCAGGCAGAGGTGCTGCAGAGGCGGCATCTTTAAGTTCTATTCGGCGTTCAATATTAGCTCGTACTTCTTCTTCGCGTACTGAATGGCTTGAATCAATTTTTGTAATCTTAGCTGGTTTACATGGGAGATCCCTGTGATCCACAATTCGCCTCCTTAGCGACCAAGTTGTCTTTGATTTTTGCCCATGGGAGGAAAAGGCCAGTCCTTCATGTACAAGCTTCGTTTTCGCCTAAAAGGTTTGAAGGGCTTTCCATCGTAAAACTTCACATGATTCTGAAATATTAGTAGTAGATTTGTTCCAAATGCATGTTCCCGAATTCAAAGCCTAACTTTGTCGACCACATCTGAATCTCAGTGGCAAAATATGAATAGTGGGTTTGAAAGATATGACGGATGGAACAACCTTTTTTCTTGTCTTTTTGTTGTTGGTGTCTTGGTAATGCTTAAACGTTAAATACTGAAAAAAATTTACATTTCTTTCGTTCATTTTTTTAAGGGTATGTCGGATAACATTCCAATAACCAGACAGCGACAATGCGCAGATTTTACTTGCGAGGATGAAAAGTTTATTCTCGATATATTTAGCTGTGCGTTGCCAGAAATTCATGGACGAGGTGGATCGAGGAAACAGGTCTTCGTTTACATAACCAGAGCCAAAGAAAACAACAGATTACCCTTCCTTCAGGTAATAGTTACATTGTATATCGCCCTCTGTAGGCAACTCCCTTCCTCTCCCAAATAATGATATAAAACGATAATGATAATGAAATGAATGATGAAGAAAAGAAAAATAGCAACAACAAGAGAAAAAGCCAAAATAAATCAATCCATAAATATATTACAAATGTAATTTTTTTTTCTTTCATTCAGTACCGAAGATGACACCGTGAATGAATTGTTGGAGTGGATTATTTTTTATTATTATTTCAACTTATTATAGGAGGAGCAAACAAGATTGGGAATAATTAGAGTGTACAATGACAGGTTTTGCTGGAAGAAAAAGGAAGAAGATGAGGTGCTTATTGTACAAATGAAGATGGAAGATTTTGACTCTTCTAGTAAACCGGTAAGACAATTAGGCTGTGACAATGCTGGTATTTTCCCTCCATGGTGAAGTCATGAATATATGAAAATCATATATGTGAACTGCCGAGTGAAGAATTATATGAAGGACTGATCATCGCAGTGGAATACACAACTTTTGCAGTTGTGTAAAAAAAAAATAATGGTAGTAACAAAATATATATCTGTCTGATTTCGTTAAAACGTGGCCACTAGGTTTTCGCCTGGCGCCCGGCGAAGCCTGGGTCCAGGCCAGCCCCGCGTCAAAAATAGTAGGGGGCTTGGTCGGTACAGCTGCATAGCCCAGGGACTGCCCTAACAGCTGATGAGTGGATCAGGCCCGGGGGTCAAAACTAGTGGGGTGGGGAGGGGGCTGTTTTGACACAACCCCTCCCGTAAGTAGCAGTGTTTGGTACAGGCCTTGAGGGACAGCTACCTTGGTCTTAATTTGCCCTAGTCAGCTGAATCAGGCCTCTGCTGAGAATAATCATCATGATAATTGCAGAGCTCAGTGGGAGGTGTAGACAGTCACCCATTGTCCTGGGTGGGGAGGGTCAAAGTCTTGGTACCAAGGACACAGTTAGGGTCAGACCTTTGGACACTCGCTGAAGACATGTTTTCATAAATCCAGACAGATAATTAAGGTCCTTTCTGCAGCCTGGTCTGGGGGGACAGTGCTACCTGCCTGGGCAAGTACTTGGTGGCACCACTCTAGCCGGTGTCTTCCAACAGCCATTTTGTGCTCAATGTCTGTCTGATTTCGTTAAAATGTGGCCATAAGGTTTTCGCCTGGCGACGGGCGAAGCCCGGGTCCAGGCCAGCCTTGCATCCAAAATAGTAGGGAGCTTGGCATCTTGGTCGGTACAGCTGCATAGCCCAGGGACTGCCCTAACAGCTGGCAGGTGGATCAGGCCCGGGGGTCAAAACTAGTGGGGTGGGGAGGGCGCTGATTTGACACAACCCCTTCAGTAAGCAGCAGTGTTTGGTGCAGGCCTTGAGGGGCAGCTACTTTGGTCTTAATTTGCCCTAGCCAGCTGAATCAGGCCTCTGCTGAGATTGATTATCATGACAATTGCAAAGCTCAGTGGGAGGTGTAGACAGTCACCCATTGTCCTGGGTGGGGAGGGTCAAAGTGTTGGTACCAAGGACACACTTAGGGTCGGACCCTTGGACACTCGCTCATAAATCCAGACAGATGTATATAGGCGTGTACGGGATACCTACGGAGAGGAACAACAAATACATTTCTACGCATATGGGTGTTTTCTATTTTAGCCTCATGACTTGTTTCAATAGTAATTATTTAAACAAGTGACAGTTCAAACTAAACAAATTTTTCATAGCCCGTTTACATGCAAGTTTTCAGTTTGCATGCCACTTAAGGGGAGCAAACGAATGATTGACACTATATGTCACTGGAGGTGAGACCTACAACAAAGTGAGTTTTTCCCCAAAAGTAAATCTTAAAGTTTTCTTGTGCCTTAACTTTTAACAAGAGCCATTATGGCTCTTGCTTTTAATTATGCTCACGTGACCAAATATTGAAAATAAAGGAAATTGGCGAATTGGTGGTGAATTTACTTTGTTTGGTGAACCAAATTGGCATTTCTGAAAGAAGATAAACATACCTACAGGAAATATGCATTTTTCACAGGTAATCCCATTAGTCCTAAGCCTGAAACTACTTGAGCAGTGAAATATTTAAATCGTGAGTAATATTTACAAGTTTGTATCTAAAACATGGAAGTTGTACAGATAAAAGCTCTACTGGTCTCTTAGTTCTAATTACCTTCCTTTTCCGTTGCACTCAATGTGTATCAAAATGCAAAATCATCATTGGTTATAACAAATTTCCTTTCAGCTTTGACAATTTTGCTAAACTCATTCCAAGGTCTTCTAATTATCATGATATAGGCGGACTCATTTACTCTTTAGCATACGAGTTAACCCATAGAAGATGTAGCCGTATACGTCAATTAGGCGCAAAAATTAAAAGATCTGGTTTTTTATGCAGTTTGTGCAAGTTTCAGCTCTTCACAATCAGTAACAAAAAAAAAAAAACAGCAGCAGCAATTAAAACCTGCAAAACTTTTAATTAGTGGGTAGCAAAACGTTAATGAGCTCATCCATTCTTTTTAAATTTTGGAGTTTTTCAAAAATAATTTCTCCGAAACTGATTTGGCATATCGGGCTCAAGTTTTCAGAGATAACTGAAGTTGTTATTCGTTTGACAGAATCTGCTAACCTATGAATATCTGACTTTTTTCTCAGATTGAAAGACGTAAAATAGACGAGATGCGAATTCCAGAGAAAGTCACTTTCACGTTGCCTTTCTGTGATGCATCCGCCATGAGATTAATCGCAAAATTATTGAGCGAAAGCATTCACGGCGAGGTCCTGCTGGAAACAAAACATTTAGAGGCCAGCTTTTCCACAGTAAGTAGTACCCTGCAAGTTGCCACTCCATGCCGCAACGGCTACAGAATGTGATATAAACAAACAAACAAACAAACAAAGCAAAACAAAAAGGGCATAACAGTTACTGAAATTCTGAATACGTGTACTTGATAGAGAAATAAACATCTAGCAATTTCAAGTAAAAATAAAATTTTCATCAAAAGTTTTAGTGCATGAAATTAGAGGAGCGAACTTTTAGGACACCCTGTATATATGGTTGTAAAACATACAGCTGTAAAACTAATTACTAAATAATCTGTTCATGTTGTCAAAAGCTTGGATTTTAGTTTTTACTTTATACAGTTTTATATATTTCTAATTAGTAAAGTTTCAACTTTTTGCTGCTAAAAGAGTTTTTTTTTATAGTACAATGTAGTAGGTCAGACCTTCCAGTGGCTAGAATTTCAAAGTGGCTTATTTTAAGTTGTGATCAGTTGAGTTTGTGTGATCGGCAAGAGCTGATGTGCTATATTTAATAGGGACCTTAAGCAGAGACGACGACGACGGCAGTGAAGACGTCGCTAAAAAAACGAATTTGCGTTCTTTCAAACATAATCGCGTCTATTTGGACCCTCTCAATAAATCAAATGCAGGCGACTTTTCCTGGAGTTGAATTCTTAAGGAGTTTATCCAAGTTCAAAAAGAGGAAGGACAATTCGTCGTGGCATGTCCACGTCCTCCACAAAACGGCAAATTAGGAGTTTTCACGTCGTAGTCGTGCAGAGGACGTCAAAGACATGTACTAAAAAGCATAATGCACGTGCAGAGCTGTTGTTTTGATCATTAAACCTATTGTTTTTTGAAGTCGTCGTTGTGGTCGTCGTCATAGTTGCTTAAGCTCCCTAATATTGCTACTTGACGACGCCTTGAAATGTTCAGATTTCTGGTCACGTAACCTACGCTTTGTTTTACCGATGTAAAATTCACTACAATCCCAGTAACTAGCTTTGTAGATAACTTTGGACATAAGAGATGGAGCTAATCTATCGTTATACAGGAAAAAAGAAAGACTTGATGTTCCGAAGATAACTGAACCCTCACCAACTCGAACCTCGCGCTTACTCGAACCAAAAATCGATTTTCTCTGGATTTCCTTTATACGTTTACCGTAATTTTCCCCCAGTAACTCAAACCCTTGATAACTCGAACCTTCTGCTAACTCGAAGTAACTTCAGTTTCCCTTTAGATTATTTATGTTCATTTTTCTCATTCATAAGAGCGTAACGAGTGAAAAAGAAAAACACGTTCTGGAGTCCGAAACGCTGAATTGGTTTCAAAACAATTGTGTATTTTTTTATTGATAAGGATAATGATAATGATAACCAATTGGATATTTTATCCAATGATATTTAGTATACACTATGCCGAAAAGTTCGTCCCAGTTTTCAATATCGTTTTCTTATTTCCAGGTACCCCACCAGGAGACTAGACCAGGAATTGAACATGATCACATGGCCAGTGAATCAGTAGGGTGAATGTGTGGCGGTATAGCTTAGGAGGGAAACCGTTCACTTCGATACAAGTCGTTTTCATACAAACTCAAGCAGTGGAATCGCACAATAATTTTGTACAAGAACTTATTTTGGGTGAATATTTTTCGTTCTCTAAGCCAAGTACGTGAAACTATTTACAACGCGACTGCCATAAGTTTGTATTGTGAAATGACCGGTAACACATAGGATAGCCTGCGTAGCATGGCGGTTTTTGGGCGCGCGAAGTAATAAAGGCGGACGAGGGCAGTCAAACCGCGATGAGGTTGGGGCGGGAGCCGCTAAGTCGTGCTCCCGACAAAACCACCATGCTACGCAGGCTACCCATAGGAATACATGCATACTCTGCAACATATTTTTAAAGTTATTGCCAGTTTTGTGCTAATCTGCGATCAGGCTTCTTCTTCTTTTTCATTTCGAAAAAAATTCGCCGTGGAACAAAGCGGAAATTCCTTATCTGATCGTAGGTTAATTAGTTTTGTATGTTTATTGCTGACATACGCTGTGTGCACAGATCTTCATAAGGAAGTATGTTTTGGTTGTAAATATTAAATTAAGAGACAGCTGGGACCCGTCTCTCGAAATACCTGGTACCTTGTGTTTATTTTCGGGCCCGAAATGAAATGTTCAAATCAAAATCTAAAAAATATGGGGAGGGGTAGTAGCTGGCGAATCAGTTTATTTTGTTTTGTCAACTGATAGTTTTATTTCAGTCTGTTACACCTCACCCTCGACACCCATTCCAGTAGTCATTTGTAATCCTATATACAATCATTAAATATATGGGCGAATTTGTACTACTTTTACGCCTGAAAAACAGTTGCATGCAAATGGGAATATATTTTCTAGGTTTAAGCTTTGTCCATTTCAGCTTGTATAGTAGGAGAGGAAATAATTATGTAGCATATTGTACAGCCTACTGAATGCAAATTAAGTATGGAGCACATACGATATACAGGAAAACCCCGCGTATAAGAGAACCTGGGTTTTAAGAACCTGTTAGGCTAAAATTTTCATTTTAAGCCCCCTCCGTATAAGAACCGTATTAAGGCTAAAATTTTAAGTTAGGTTCTTATCAGTGGAGTTGCTGTATGATGTATCCACTTTGAAATGGCATTTCAGAGAACTAACTATGAGATTGTTTGTTATGTTTCGTTAAGGACATAGCTGCACTGTACTGCCTTTAGGCATTACTGTATGGTATAAATGATTTATGTTGTATTATGAGATAATATTTATAACATACTTGGTAGTCTAAATTTGCTTTAAGTACCATTTATGTATAAACCTTTTAAGGCTATATTAAAAAATCCAGGTTCTTATACGCGGGGTTTATTTTTATTGTACACTTTGTCATTTTGAGAACAGCTCCACAGGTGCAAAGATATATTTTTGTGAATACCTATTAACTTCATTATTTGCAAATAAAAAATATGCGCAAAGGAACCGATCGATACACGAAATTAAATACAGATAAAATGTTATATGATATATTAATTGTTAAAAAAGAAAAGCCTTGCAATATTGTCACTAAAACTAATTGTATTATACGCATCAATTTTACTTTTCTGGAAGCCTTCCAAAATGATTGCTAACGAAATGATAAAAACGATAATTGTTAGCTGGGATTCTTATATCCTAAAATGCAGCTTCCATGTACAAAATATGTTTCACCTCTACCTTAAAAAAATGAAGCGGCTATATGTATTTAAATCCTGGTATTATTATGTAAAATTTCTCTATCTCCAAATAAACTGGTTTCAAAAGTATTATGATATATACAGTTGTCATTATTGTCCCCATATTTAGGCTAGGTTCCGCACTATGCCAGATAGCTTTTACGCCGGCACGAAAACCAAAACGGATTTTGTTATATAATTCACACATAATATATATATTTAGCCAAGCCTAAAAGCGGAGCTTCCGATCTCATTACAACAATAGTGTAATGATAATAATAATGATAATGATGATGATGATGACAACCCTACATTGCCCAATGTCGGGTGCATTATTCCCAAACTTTCCCATGTTCTCTACTTTTCCTGAGAACGATGTAGAAATGACACCAGGCTTTGCAAAGTCATAGTCCACACCAAGTGCCCTTGCTCTAGCAATGAGACAGTCATCTTCTAACTGGCTACAATTATTTTCTTCTGGAAGAGATTGCTGTGTTCCCTGCAAACTGCTTGCTCCCTCAATTGGGCCATTTTCTACTACAGGAGTGTCCCTTTCCAACTCTTCTCCTAGTGAATGAATTATTTGTATTTACCACCTACACATTCAATTAATATAAGGTATGGGGCTGGTGGATTGTATTTTTTATCTTGCTTGAGGGATAAGTGTTTTTTTTTTAGTGGGGGGGGGGGGGGTATTCAATTGCAGGAACTGGTGAAGCACAATAAAAAAAAGCTGTGACTCTTGGGCTAATAGATGCAAGCTACAGCCTGCCCAAATAGGTCAAACTGTAAAACTGAGTTTCTTTGCACCCTTAAGAACTGTTTGTGTAACTGTACAAGCATTATCATTATAATTACAATGCTGTATCTTTTGAAGTGTTCTCAAAACCTGATTTCAAAAGAAAATACACCATATACTTTCCAAACTCAAGATAATACAACAAGGCTTGACAATCATTTTCTAAGTGGTGATATTGACTGAGATTTCATAAATCATTCATCAAATAATCAGTGACCAAACCAATCAATTATTAATCATCAATTATAATTAGGAAAATAATTATCTCTACATGAATTCAATGTATTTTTAACAGTGTGTAAATTAAAGTAATACAAACTTAAAGGTGTTTTCCCATAATATGTACAATCAAATGCCAACAAAACAAAAACTCCCACAAACCAGTCAGCCGAATTAAGTATACAGACATGATGTCTTGTCATATTAACCACAACAGCAATGCTTAAAATACATGTCATGAGAAAAGGCCTCATCATTAATGAATTATATAGCTGCTCTTTTGAGTCCATCAAAAAAATATATAATTTATGAAAGTTTTGCCATTCCTATTTGTCACACATACATATACCTTTATATATATATATATTTCAAAATCTTGGAAACAGCAATAAAATAAAACACAACCCATGATGAATAAATAAATACAAATACTCAAGTACATTTATAAAATAAAATGTAAAGAAGAAAGTGTTAACTACAAAAGAAAAAGGATAAAACAAAGTATGCATGTTTCCTGCCAGCAAGGTGTGGCACCTGATTGGTTCTGATCTATATTTCTATTAAATTAAATGTTTATTATTCCACTATTATGTCATTTTACCATATAAGGTCAAGAGAACAAGCAAAATACGAGGCCGTAATACACTGTAGTGTCCTGGTTTAACCGGTTTACAACAGGGCGAATACTGGCGGATGGAGAAGGAGCAACTATGGCTAACAGAATCAGGATATTTTGGATACTCTTACAAGAAAATAGAAGCCAAAATAACATTTTTCTTTTGCAGTACATAATTAACCTCTCATTCAATGGTTTGGCATAATACGCGCGAACATTTTGCTCATTGTTAACGTCATTCTCCCAGACGGAATCAGGATGTTTCTGAATACTCTTACCAAAAAATAGAAACCAATTGCCAAAATAGCAATTTTTTTTGTAGTGGAATAATAAACCTCTTATTCGATGGTTTAGCATATAATACGTGCGGACATTTTGCTCATTGCTCGTATTTTACGCAACTCGCAAAATATCCACACGTATTATATGCTAAACCATCGAATAAGGTGTATTTATTAGCCAATCACAGTTTTTCATTATCTGAGAAATTTGTATTATTTCCCTTTCTGCATTTGTGTTTCGTCGTTTTTGCACTGTGTTAATTAAAAACTGCAATGCTGCTCTAAGGCAATGTGGTTCAAACTTTTTTCCTGTATATTATTAACTTTCATAATAAATACCATCTACCATAATCAACTATATCAGTACCTGCTGAATATCTTTGCTCTTGTTCACCTACAAGAGAGCATTCCATCCTACATTCAACTTGGAGGACCTCACTTTCATGTTCTTCTATGAGTAAGAAGAGAAGATTTTAAAGACCTTTAGTTGAGGAAGGATTTTCCCTTGCCCCATTAAAATTACTTATGCATACACCTATTGTCCAAAGAAAACAAAGGTTGGGACAATACTCAGAGCCAGAAGTTGTGACTTCCGCTTTAACTCTTGCAGGAAATCAAATAAAAGTACACAACCTGAGACTGACAGTATCACTGGGAATTTAATACACTGTACCCTCCAATGAATGAAATACTTGGCTCTTAATCAAGTTAATAGGTACTGTTAGAGTTAAAAGCAATCAATCCACAAGGAAAAGAATACAGACTGTAAAGGCTAAAAATTATGTTCAGTCAATGTACTATGTCTGGTCTAGATTTAATTAGCTGGCAACATTAAGTACCTGAAAATTGAAATAACTACTTTTACATGGTCTAGCTCATTGCCTTTAACTTTTAGAGAAATGTTGATTTCATAACTTGATAACTGCACTCAAAAATGGGTAATAACATGATTATGTTTGGACTAAAATTCAATATTTCCCCATCTTGCAATACAAGGACTTTTTGAGCATTTATGGGGACTTTTTTCCCCTTAATTTTCCTGTTTACTGCAAAGTGCAATGTTTTCAATACAGTATTAACCTGTGACTGAGAACCAGCTGTTAGGCTATATTTTGCTAGTTAGTGTTGAAATTGACATTGTTATTGAACCGTGTATGTTAATTTATTCTGACGTCATAGCGAGGAGCTCGCGCCTTTTTTTTATTGTTCGCCATGTTTTTTGACTTCTTAACGTTGTGTTCAGACTTCTGTTATTTCCTGAAAACTAGGCTTGTATTAAAACGGTAAAAACTCAACAGGTTATGGGCCCAGCACGCTTCCACTGCGCAAAGGAAATGCTCTGGCACCAGCAATACGGCCATTTGGGTGCACAAAACTTAAACAAACTAGCCAATGATAACCTAGTGACCAGTTTTGATTTTGATGTGAAGACGGAACTGAACTTTTGTGAACCCTGTGTGCATGGAAAGCTTCACAAATGTCCCCTACCAACTAATGGTGCGAGGAGGGCTGATGAGCCTCTCGGTTTAGTTCATAGTGATGTGTGTGTAAAAATAACTCCCAAATCAGCTGGGGGTGCAGAGTATTTTTTGACCTTTACTGATGACAAAACTCGGTATGTTTGGGTCTATGCTTTGAAGCAGAAGAGTGAAGTATTTAGCAAGTTCTGTGAATGGAAAGCCTTAGTAGAGAAATCCAGTGGACACAAGTTAAAAACCCTGCGCACAGACAACGGTGGTGAATTCATGTCAAGCGAATTTCAGAACTTTCTTAAGATAGAAGGAGTAAGGCATGAATAACAGTACCTAAAACACCACAGCAGAATGGGGTGGCTGAGCGCCTGAATAGAACTCTTGTTGAGTCAGCTAGAACCATGTTGATTCAAGCAAGATTACCTCAGAAATTCTGGGTAGAAGCACTAAATACCACAGTGTATCTTCACAACAGGAGTCCTACCAGGGCGGTGGATAGTGCCACACCTTTTGAAGCCTGGACTGGGTTAAAACCTGATGTAAAGCATCTTCGTAGTTTTGGCTGTACTGCATATGCACATATTCCCAAAGATGAGAGAAAGAAATTCGACTCAAATGCCAGAAAGTGTGTGTTCCTAGGATATGGAACTGAGACCAAAGGCTATCGTCTCTATGACTGTGAGAGACAGCAAGTTATTTTTAGTCGTGATGTAAAATTCAATGAGAATGAGTTTGGAATTGAGAAGGAGCCATCTGATGGAACTGATGAGCTCATAACTATAGAACTGTCAAGCAATGATAGTGCAGCTCAGGATAAAGAAACCACTAAATGGCAGTCAACACGGGAGCGACGTCCACCAAACCGCCTTGGTGAATGGGTCACGGTTGCAAGTGAAGATATTGCTGAGCCAACAACTGTACGTGAGGCATTAAGTGGTCCATATGCAGAACAGTGGCATAAAGCCATGCAGCAAGAGATAAATTCACTCCATAAACATGATGTTTGGACACTTACTGAATTGCCTGAGGGTCGGAAAGTAATCGGAACTAAGTGGGTCTTTAAAGTAAAGCATAATGCTGACGGTTCGGTTGAAAAGCACAAGGCAAGACTTGTTGCTCAAGGGTTTTCCCAGAAGTACGGTGTAGATTATGATGAAACCTTCAGTCCTGTAGTGCGATTTGAATCTATAAGAACTGTTATTGCACTGGCTGTTAAAAAGGGACTGAAAATTCACCAGATGGATGTAAATACTGCTTTTCTCCATGGAGAATTAGAAGAAGAGGTTTACATGAGACAACCTGAAGGATTTGTAGTTGAGGGACAGGAACACTTAGTTTGTAAACTAAACAAAAGTCTATATGGTTTAAAGCAATCGCCCAGGTGTTGGAACTATGTATTGGATGAGCACTTACAATCAATGGGATTTGTTCAAACTACAAGTGATCCTTGTATTTATGTTGCTGAGGGTGATGACCCCTTTATGATAGCGGTTCATGTTGATGACGTGATTCTTGCTGGCACAACTGATGCTAAGATTGCTCAAGTTAAGCAAAGCATTGCAGAAAGATTTGATGTTAAGGATATGGGAGTGCTTAACTATTTCTTAGGAATGCAGGTAATTCAGAAAAGTGGGAAAGTGTGGATTGGACAGCCCACTTATGCTGAAAAAGTGCTTAGTAAATTTGGGATGGACAATGCTAGACCAGTTGATACACCTGTGGATCCCAATTCTAAGCTTATTAAAGCTACGGACGAAAGCGAATTGCACAATCAACAAGAGTATCAGTCAGCCGTTGGAAGTTTGTTGTATTTGTCATCTGCAAGACGACCTGACATCACTTTTGCAGTCAACAATGTAGCAAGAGTTTCTGAAAAACCCACAAAGGAACACTGGAGTGCTGTAAAGAGGATCTTCAGGTACTTGAAGGGAACTGTGAACTATGGTCTACAATACTCTAGAGATGCAAGAGAGGAGTGTGTTGGTTTTTGTGATGCAGATTGGGCTGGTGACACAAATGATCGAAAGTCCGTTTCTGGCTACCTTTTTCAGTTGAATGGTTGTTCTGTCAGTTGGAGAAGTAAAAAGCAACCATGTGTAGCTTTGTCAACTGCAGAGACGGAATACATTGCTCTGTCTGCGGCTGTTCAAGAAGCTTTATGGATGAAACAGCTTCTTATTGACTTAAATGTTAACATTGAAACCCCAATGACAATTTATGAGGATAACAAGGCTGCTATCTCCATGTCTAAAAATCCGCAGTTTCACAGAAGGGCAAAGCATGTGGACATTAAGTGTCATTTTGTACGAGATCACGTGTACAAAGGTTCAGTTAGCATATTTTATTGTCCCACTAGTAACATGCTTGCTGACCTGTTTACAAAGGGACTCCCAAAGGGACAATTTCGTAAACTGCGTGAACTGACTGGTGTTACACTCAAGCCATCTTAAACTTTTTCAATTACAATGAGAAGGAGTGTTGAAATTGACATTGTTATTGAACCGTGTATGTTAATTTATTCTGACGTCATAGTGAGGAGCTCGCGCCTTTTTTTTATTGCTCGCCATGTTTTTTGACTTCTTAACGTTGTGTTCAGACTTCTGTTATTTCCTGAAAACTAGACTTGTATTAAAACGGTAAAAACTCAACAGTTAGGCCCCCTCACAACCTGTTTAGCCCAATTATATTTATTTGTAAGACATTCATATTCTCTAAAATCTATAAGAAAAACTCCTGGAAAAACCTCTTTTCACTTGAAAAATATTCAAGAATCTCTTTGGTAGACAACACCCCATTGAAGATTAAGTACCGGGTACTCTTACCTACAATACTTTTGGCTTAACTGCAGAACACCCTGCCACTTATTTGAATATGAATAGCAGCTATTGTTATACGTATACCTAATAGTGGCAGGGTATTGTACAGTTACTTCATACTTTTTCCGTCAGAAAATAAGAACCTATGTTACTTTATAAAAAATACCCAATAACTATATTTTTTTAAGAACCTGTTCAGACTATGGAAAAATGCAGATTCTTACCAGGGAGTTTTTACTGTATTTTGACCGGTCCGAGCTATAATTTGTTTGGCAGGTAATTTTTTGTCTGGTCAAAAAGAAGACATGACCTCAAAGCGAAAATTCCCCTGTCAACATGACCGGGAAAAACAATTTCGAGCACTGGCTTATGACCTCCTTTAATTTACATAAAACATAAGAAGATAGATATCTACAACAGGGAAAAGCCTAAATACTTATAAAAGAAAAGTTATTTCAATTACATGAGGGAGATTAGCCAGCCAAATTGCTCCTTTAAATTCTGTTTACCCTGAACATGCATGAACCCGAACAATCTGCATCAAATGAGCTCTTTCAACAAGCATTGGAAAAACCAGGGCAAAACATTTTCAGTCTCAATCTACAGTGTCCGCCGGGCACAAGGATGCAACAGTGATACCCGAACTTTACACTTTTAAGAATTTCACGGGAGCCTCTAACACTAAAAAATATTCCCCTGTCACGGAGGCCAGAGTCGCGCCAAATTTTAAAAGCTTAGATGACAAACAACAGTCAAGATAGGAGTTTTCATTCATTCAGCGATTCAAGGCACGGTCACATCGGACAGAACAAAAAGGCAGATTTAAGATTACCTTGGGTTTTCCGCACCAGAAAGATTGGATAATGAATACATCGATGAGCATTATAATGTAATGTCTTTGTTAACTTGAAAATTCAGTTTCCTTTCTCTTTATCGAACTTGAACGCGGGTCAAAACCGCTTAACCGCAGCAAACTACAGAAGAAAAATGGTCTCCGACTTCATGTTAATCTTCTCTGAAACTCGACACTGCGTGACAACATGTGACGTAAGCTTGGATTGGTTAAACAAACAAAACAACAGCCAACCCCTGTAAGAGTTTAACGTTTATTTATGCCTTGCATTCGGTACATAAAACATTTGAAGAAAGTCGCTCACCTTCTCCTTCTTCCCGTTCGTCTTCGTTTAAGCTTAAGCTTATACGACGCCTGTTTTCCCTTCCTGTTTCTCGCTCCCTTCTTCGCCGCTCGTCGCTAGTTCGGCGTCTATTTTCTCTTACTCTTTCTTCAGTGAAATTTCGCCTCCTTTCTCTGCTTCTTTCTTGCTCTCTCTCCCGTTGCTCGTTAGTGAAATTGCGCCTCAGTTCCCTGTTTCTTTCTCTCTCTCCCGTTGCTCGTCAGTAAAACTGCACCTTCTTTCTGTGCTTCTTTCTTGCTCCCTCTCCCGTTGCTCGTCAGTAAAATTGCGCCTCCTTTCTCTGTTTCTCCGTTGCTCCCTCTCCCGCTGCTCGTCAGAGCAGTTTCGTCTCCTTTCTCTAGCTCTCTGCCGCTCCCTCTCCCGTTGAGCTTGGCTTGCTTGCCGCCTACTTTCTCGTTTCCTCTGCCTCTCTCTATCTCTGTACTCCAAACTAGATGGCATAATCGATAAAATATCAAGAATTGCGGAATTACACGGTGCTCAACCAATACGAAAAATTTCTTTTTCTTCTGAGTTGACTTCGCTGAACTTTTCAGTTGTTTATGCTCCACGAAACGCAGGCGGCCCTTTGTTTTCGCGCCAAAAACTATGCACTCACAGACTACCTGAAATTTTGCATTGGCTGTCCTGTGGTGCGGACGGACAGTAGGTCGCACGGACGGTCGGTCACGTGATTACCAAATTTTCTGGGATGGGTAGATTTATTTACCCATGGTGCTCCAATGGCGCGCTTCGCGCGCGGAGCTCCGCTAAAAACGGTGATTTCTGTAACGGAGCAAAGCTGAGGTAAGTATACAGAGCGTTTTCACATGACCTCACGGCGGCCATATTGGTGTTCCAAAACAATAGAACGGCGGCCATGTTGGTGTACCAAGACAATCCTGTGGGAGTTGAACTCTTTTCTTATGTAAAAACTTTCTTTTGTTCCAATAAATTAGCATAGATGCTGGCCACGTGAGTGAAAACGCTCTACTGATTGATTGAAAAAAATTCAATTTTAGGTATTAATTTTGAGATCAATTTTAGCCAAATTCTACCCTCATCCTCCTCCCTGTCCAATGCCTTGAGAACACAGTTACATGCATGAATTAGAAGCTCCATAGAAGAGTCCATGGCCAAATTGGAGGCTGGGTTTTTGGTAATTAAAGGACAAAAAGTGAGACCACCCCCTCCCCCCTCCCATCCCCCGTCTGAAACTACAGAGCTAGAAGTTAGAGAAGTGAGCCAAAGTGACTTTTGAAATATCTCATCACACCCAACTTCTGTGCTAAGTTTCAGCCAAACAAGTGGGCCTTAACTTTTGGCCTATGGAACACTTTTCCAGACACTGACACTTAAGACGAAATTTGTAGTGCTTGTTTTCGTAACGGGAAAGAATTCGCTCAGATATTGTAGCACGTTTTTGTGGATGATGTAATTAACATCAAGAGTCAAAGGGCTTTTTCCTTTCATAAGGCTAGATTATCTGGAACTGCGTGGTTTAGCTATTATGATGTTTTAATTAAATTTGTTTGTGCTTTGCGGCAACAAGAGCAAATAGGTTTTTAAAACAAAATCATTTTTTTTTATTGATGTAATTAAGTAATTAATCAAGTCTTTATCAGTTAATTATATATATAAGTTGAAGCTTCCCCAAATGTGCAAGTTCAAGTTCAAGTTCAATTTCATTTATTCACACTTATTCAATTACAATACAACAACAATAAGGAAAAAAAGAAGAGATAAAAAAAAGAGAGGTAACTATACATCGAATTAAACATTAAACAAAGGAAAAAAGTGTGTAGCAGCCAAAGGAGCCAGCCAAGCTTTCGAGTTGGCTACTACCACATAGCGATTACAAGTGGGTGGCGGTTATACAGTACTACTACTACACTACTAATAGTAAAACTATCTAGATTAAACAATTAAATAAGTAGAACTAATTAAGTAACGTGTTTAACTCTCCATGCGCCATCCGCCATCCGCCATCTTGCCTTGTACTCTGATATTCCTTGTTAACTGCTGTGTTATAAAATAAGTCACCTGGATAACAGTGAAATGAAAAACAAAAGCGATTATTTTTTTTTCTGTTTTTGCGCAGTAATTGTAACTTACATCCTTATCAACTAATAATAATTAGCCATGGTATCTAAATCTAGTAAGTGGCTGTACTTTCTGGGGCAGTCAGTTTCTGGAGCAGGCGAGGGTATCGCCAAATGACCTGGTGCTGTTCTACATCGATTCTATACTGCATGTATTAATATTTTGGCCAATAATTGTTACGCTATTCCGGCACTTCTACCAAGTGCGCTTATGGAAACTAGCCGTATCGATTATAGTGGCAGGCGCTAGCTACAACACTGGGTTGGAAGATTAGTGAATTTTAACTTTGAGGGAACACCATGACCAGCTTTGCAACAACCTTTTTTAACAGAATCCTTTCGGGGCCGAAACATAAGATTATAAACCTGTTGCGTCCAACTCGCTGCCGCAATGGTTACAAATTAAGAAAACAGTACAATTTTGA
Source organism: Porites divaricata (assembly GCA_038088405.1). Lineage (NCBI taxonomy): Eukaryota > Metazoa > Cnidaria > Anthozoa > Scleractinia > Poritidae > Porites > Porites divaricata. The sequence continues at coordinate 28,226,915 of JBBMOI010000008.1, read as the reverse complement.
AAACCAATCAGGTAAGTAACTTCCTCAATACGCCATGGCAGCGATGGTATAATCATGAACAAATTACTGCGAATTTTTCAATTTTCTTCATTTTATGTTTTTTAAACGCTATCAATTTTTTTTAAAGTATTTGTAAATATTTTTAATTGTAGTTTTATTCATGGACTATTACTATATTACTGTATGTTATTATCATAGCTTTATTACGGTATTGTAAAAACTGCATAATTCAACCGAGAGGCTTCGAAGTAATTAAATAAAACACCAATCAATCTATCTATCTATATTAGAGAATTAATCAAAGTGGTTATTGCTCGTGGCAGCAACAAAAACGCAAAATATTATTCTTTGTTGTTTTCTGTGTGTGCTTTATTTTTATTATTATCATTATTATTATTATTATTATTATTATTATTATTATTATTATTGAGGGGTGTTGTTTGTTTTTTATATATCAATGGCCTAAATGGTAAAAGTGCACGAAAAAAATGAACATCTAACATCAATTGATTTAGACGCCGATCTTAATTTCAGCCGAACTAAAGAGGAGAAGAGTGATCTCTGAGTTAAGTTACTTGCAAAACACGTTATAATAATTTATTCATTCGGTTCGGTACATGGAAGTTCAATGTCTGAATCAAAGCCATTCCAAAGACGCTTCTTAAGTCGAAATTTCCAGCTGGAAGCTTGGGCTGGGCGAATTGAACGACTGAGCCTATCCAAATTGAAATAGGCGGTCCCTATTGATTCAGCCACTCCGAACTTTTTAAGGACTGAATAGAGCGTATTCACTCAGGTGGCCAGCTTCTATGCAGATTTACGATAAAAAAAGACTTTTTTACATAAGAAAACAGTCCAACTCCCACAGGATTTGTTTGGAACACCAATATGGCCGCCTTGACGTCATGTGAATACGCTCCAACTTAACAATGCATAAGGTTCGGCTCATGAAAAGTTCGGCGTCTGAACCAGGCCTGAGTTTGGATCGATAATCGCGTTCTTCTATCAGATGGCTGAAACGTCAAAGATGTTCGCATGGACAAAAGTACATCTTCTCTTGGGAAAAAACTAAATGGGTAGATTAAAACTTTGTTGATTATAGGATGGATAGAAAATAATAAGTAAATAATGATAACACTAATAACTATAATAATAACAATATGATTAAAAATGCCCAGTCCACTTGTATTCTCGTTAGTGTTTTTTTTTTTCAGTCTGAAGAACACCTGGCTAAAGTCACGACATATTTGTAGGACCAAAGAACCAAAATTCAGTGAGACTAGGTCAATATGAACACCTGCCCCCCCCCTCCACCAATTAAAACAAAACACCCCCCCCCCCCCAAAAAAAAAAAAAAAAACACGCCAAAGTTTCGCTGTTCAATTCAGAGAAAATGTCGCATTTATAGGTACAAAGAAAACAATCCGTTTCTAAAGGGTATAATGAGGGATTTTACTGTAGGACAGTGATCTGTTTCGCACTATGTTTAGTGCTTTTATTGTTATTGTTTTTTTGCGTTAGCTCATTCCCTTCAGTGCCTAGTTCAAAAAAAAAAAAAATGAATAATTGAAAAATTTAGTTTCGTCTCGTTAAAAGCGTGGAGTTTTATCGCCCCAAGATGATGAAGATCTGTTAAATTTAGTACTAACTATATAGTGCTTATACAATACTACGATGTTTCCCGAGGCGAGTTTGTAACTATTCATGACTGGATCTGCTTACCCGGTTAGTGCTGTTGTTGTTGCTTTTTTTTTTCGATCAATCAGTGCCTCAGGTTTCTAAAGGGGGAGAAGCGGAAATAATTAGACGGAATTCATTTAGACAATCTGATATGTAACCAAAAATACAGTAAACATATCTATTTTTACTTCTTTTTTTTATATTACACTTAATTAAGCATTCTTTCGTCAAAGTTATTATAACTGTTGGTGAAATCCACGCTTTTTGTCACTATAGTTTGAGGAAAAATATGAATCTCATATGACCAAAGGCTGATGCTGGGTAAAAGTACTTAACGGTGTTTGAATTTCTCTCGGAATTTGCTTCCAAGGCACCCTTTATACTCAAATAAAATATTGTACAAGGTAACCTCAATTTGTACGGGTTTTTTAAAAGTAAAATAAAATATACATTTAATTAATTCAATATGGTGGATCCAAGATGGTGGATGGTTGTAGTCCCTAATGACATCACTGCTTAAATTTATATGTTAGCCAACTTCTTAATCTTATCAGCAACCGTACTTTTTTTCGTTTTAATTTATGTCTACTTTGGAAGAAAGTTGAATTCTACCAATGAGATCAAGACTTTGACGCAATAATGACGTCAAATTTCCCCAATTCTGGAATCCGGATTCTCTTTCATGGGAAATAACAGGTGCACTTACGCTGGTCGGTGATTGGTGTGGGAATTCCAGTCGTTGCTGGTGGTGTTGTTGCCTTAACTCCTCCGGCAACACCTTCAGAAAAGTAAATTTAAAGCCAAAAATTTACTCTATAGCAGTATGCCGCTTGGGGAACACATATATATGAACTTCTTGCTTCCAGCTTCCCATAAGCCTATCCATAGGACAATGGACATAGCGTCCTTCCGGTGTTTGGGGAGGCCATACACGTAGGTTAATAACCCATTTCCACTGACCATGACATGGTTATTATTACCTCGTTCCCAAATTAACGAATGCTGATAAGTGGGTTGTTTTACGTGAGAAAATGATCCCCTTGATCTATTGTTTTTACATTCTTATGAATAAATTGCATGTGCAAAGCTCTCCTCCGTATCAATTCGTTAGCTAGTTGTATTAAATGGGAAGTTTAGCGGTTTATTAGTTAATACAGGTCAGGAACATATTCGAAAGAAAAACAGAAAACATTTTCCCTTATCATGATGTAGCTAGACTTAAGCGTAAGTGTAATCCCACGTTTAGATATGATTTATAAATATGACGTTTCATTTAATTCCATGTCACGTTAGGGTCGCCATGAGTAAAAAATGTCCAGAGATAATTGCACTGTTTACGAATAATTTGGGATAAATGTTATACATACCACATTGTTTGTACAGTTTGTTTGCCTGATCTGCATCTATGGTACTTAAGCCAACTCGCTGTCCAATGATATTCTGGAACTAGATAAAATTTAGTGTGTTTGTTTCCGTTTTGACTTTTTAACATTAATATTGAGTGGAAAGTTAAGAAAGGGACTTAATCTGGAGATTTTCTTGTAGCGAAATGGCTAGAAAAAAATCAAATTCATATGAAACTACTTTTATTATTTATTTATTTATTTCACACTACTAATCGTGAGAAGTTGTGGTAAAACACTGCCAAAGAGTGCTCAATACACAATTGTGTAGAGCGGTGTATAGAATTGGGTTACTAAATGAAACACACATGATTCACTGCAACTCTAGATCTGAGTTTCGTGCTTACGCACGCATGGGTTTTTTCTTCATTAAATCTGCCTGATGAGTGCGAAAGCACGAAACTCAGAGTTGCAGCCTCCTGGATTTTTAGCAACAGTCTCATTTGAGGCTTGTTCAGTACTGGACCATTTTTTGTTTCTTATGTTTTAGTACACAAAACCTCCTAACAAGCTGCACTAGACAAAAAACGTGTTTCTAATTCTGTTTACATCTCCCCCCCCCCACCCCCCCCCCCCCACCCTTTCTCCTACATATTTGTTTTCCGTGGTCGGTTAATTTTCTAGACTTCTTTCTGGCCGCCTACAGCAAAGTTTTCCGGAAGGCATCATAAAGCCTTATGAAGGAACAATTCTCACTATTGGCAAAGTCTGCCGTCGTCCAATATGTTACCGTAATCCGTCTCATTTTGGCTAAACGGGTGAAACGCTGATCGCGGACTTGAGAAGGAAAGGCATAATATAGCGAGCTTTTCTGTGGGCGGTGACGACTCTCTGGCCTCAAAAAGTTTTTGTTAGGAGTCAAATCTATTCGACGAGAGCAAAATTGAAGCTGATTTTTGACCAGGCCGGCCTCTATGTGTCCCTTTCAAAACGGCTCCTCTATATCACGGATCTTGAACAAATCGACTGTGTCAGCAAAGTCTACATGTCATGATTTATGCGGAGAAAGCGAGAGGTATTGAGAGAGAGTAATTTGAGGAAATTTCGCCCGTATTAAGTGTGATTTCCTGAACTTGTTGACAGACAGATTTCAGGTATGTCGTGGTGCTCGTGTTTAATATAAGAATAGTGTGTACAAGCATAAAAACGCTTCCTGAGTGTTTAGTTGAAGTGATTTCGTCTTAGACAACCGATTCTGGGCTCAAGAAAGGTAAATTCTGGGTCCGTTTTAGTCGGGCATCTATGAGCCTTATAGTTTACGAGACTGAAAGGTCATAATTTCTGTGCTTTTAGATGTTGTTTACTTCATTACAAATCTGTCGCTTTTGCCAAGAGCGACTTCCGTGTGTTTCCAGTGATTAATTTGTCGTTTTTAAGCCCTAACTAGCGACTTTCAACTGTTTTTTTTATTCACCTCAAGAGTCAAATTGTTAAAACGCGCTTGAAATTTTTGTAGGTACCCTTTTATAAATTCAGACATATACATAAGGCATTTACACTAGTGTAGGTAAGTAGAAGAACATAAGTAGATGACAAATAATCATTAAGCTAAAAGACATTAAGTTCATCTGTGTCCAAAGTAGCAAGTGTGACGAGTGCCAAGCGTGCATTGTTGTATTTGTTATTAAGATTAAGCTTACGCAATGTGTCGACGCGAATATTTAACAAGCAGGATATTTAAGTTACTTGTTGTCTTATTAAAGAGAGCTTAGTTTCCCTCATATGGCTGCCTTACACAAGTGTCTCATGGTGTCAGGAATATTGTAGCGAACCTACGTGTTTTTACTTTTTACTTGCGATGCCGGGAGGCGAAGGGGCCGGTGCGTTGCCTGCAGATACGGCGAATAGAATGTTTGATTTGCCGCCGCCTCCACAGCTTGAAATTCATGACCCGAACGCAGCAGAAAAGTGGAAGGAGTTTGAGCAAGCTTGGAAGAATTACTCGATTGCCATGAAGTTGCACCAGGAACCCGAAGCCATACAAGTTGCAACATTGCTTACCGTAGTCGGAGCTGAAGCGCGGAAAGTTTTTGCTACGTTTACGGATTGGGCGAGCGACACCGACCAAAACAAGATTCAGCCTGTGCTACAAAAGTTTGCAGCGTACTGTCAGCCACTTAAAAATGTGCCTTTTGAAAGATATAAGTTTTATTCTAGAATGCAAGAATCGGGAGAGTCTTATGATCACTATCGGACAGCTCTTCGACAGTTAGCGGAAAGGTGCGAGTTCGAATTGATTACTCCCAATCAGATTTTACGTGACAAGCTCGTGTTTGGAATTCGCGATTCAAAGGTTCGTGAGAGGCTTCTTCGTGAGAAGAATTTGTCGTTGGAGAAAACTGATGAGATTTGTCGTTCTCACGAGACCACGGTACAGCAGATGAGGGTTGTCAGCGATGCCGGTTTAAGCGTTGCGGATGCCGGAAACGTGAATGCTGTGTCTAAAAAGCCTAAAAGAGGGAAACGTGGGCGCGGTCGTGGCTCGAGAAATGCTAACACGCGAGGAAATAGTTGTGAATTTTGCGGACGTGAACATGACTTAGCGAAGCGTGAGAACTGTCCAGCTTTTGGAAGGAGCTGCAATAAGTGTGGCAAGAAAAATCATTTCGCGAACGTATGCTTTGGACACGCGCCTAAGCCCACGACTCGCACGCATCCTGAGTATTTTTTCGAAGATGAGTTTTCGGATGAAGTTTTTGGAGTGAAAGAAATTTCGGCTGTAACGTTGGATGATTCTCAACTGGTAACGCTGAGGTTGGAATCTGGAAATTATCTTCGTTTTCAGCCCGATACCGGAGCTCAGTGCAATGTTGTCCCTTTGCATCTATACAAGAAAGCCACTAAGGATGTTGATTTGTGCAATGTGACCCCTGTCAATACGGCGATCATTTCGTATGGTGGTACTTCAATTCCAATCCTCGGGAGAGTTCGTTTACGTGTATGGCGTGGAGATTTCAGATGCCTGCTTGACTGCAATTTGGTTGACAGCAAGAAAGTCAGACCTATTCTTGGCAGGAAAGCATGCCTAGGAATGAACATTATCCAGTATCTAGACAACGACCAGTTAAACCGACCGCAGGAGTCTGGTGGTGAAGTTTATACACATGATGTCCCGGCCAGTTCCCCGGTCTCCGCTGACCAGCTGTTTAAGAGCTTTCCTCGTGTCTTCGCTGACGGCGTGGGTGCACTAGCGGGCGAATATCATATGGTGCTGGATGAGTCGGCTAGGCCAGTTCAACATCCTCCTCGTAGAGGTCCAGTTGCGATCCGCGAACGTCTTAGAGAGACCCTGGAAGATTTAGAGAAGCGTGAAATTATTACTCGAGTGACAACGCCCACCCCTTGGATCAGCTCGATGGTTGTCGTACCAAAGAAGAATGGCAAACTACGCATATGTTTGGATCCGATGGATCTTAATCGTGCTTTGCAGAGGGAAAACTATCCTATGCCTACGATTGAAGAAGTAGCTTCCCGTCTTTACGGAGCTAAAGTTTTCACGTCGCTTGATGTCTCAAACGGGTTCTGGCACGTTGTTCTTGATGAGGAGTCTTCGTTTTGTACTACGTTTAATACACCGTTTGGGAGGTACCGCTGGAAAAGGATGCCGTTCGGGATAAGATCTGCACCTGAAGTGTTTCAGCGTAAAATGCATGAGTTGATTGAAGGGTTGAGGGGTGTTGAGGTCATCGCGGATGATTTTGTTGTTGTCGGTTATGGTGAATCGTTGCAGTCTGCAATTAAGGACCATGACAGGAATCTTCTATCGTTTCTTCGGAGATGTGATGAGCGCGGAGTTCATTTGAACAGCGACAAGTTGCAGCTTAGAATGAAAGAAGTTCCTTTTATTGGTCATGTGGCTACCGGTGAAGGTCTTCGCGCAGATCCGTCTAAAGTTCGGGCAATTCGCGAGATGCCCCCGCCGGAAAATGCAGCTGGCGTGCAGCGAATCCTTGGTTTGTCTCAGTACCTTAGTAAGTTTCTGCCACGTTTGTCTGATATTACAAAGCCACTGAGGGACCTCACCCGCCAAGATGCTGAGTGGATCTGGGACGAGCCGCAACAGAGTGCGTTTGAGCGCCTCAAGCAAGCAGTTTCCGCTACGCCTGTGCTTCGTTATTACAATCTGAAAGAAGATGTTACCATTCAATGTGACGCGTCTCAGCGTGGCCTTGGTGCGGCGTTACTACAAGGTGGGCAGCCTGTGGCATATGCATCGCGCGCGTTGACTGACACGGAAGTAAATTACGCCCAGATAGAGAAGGAGTTGTTGGCGATTGTCTTCGCGTGTGAGAAGTTTGATGCGTACATTTATGGGCGTGATTGTGTTCGAGTGCAGACAGATCACAAGCCCCTCGAGTCCATTTTCCGGAAAGAACTTTGTGCAGCCCCTAAGCGTCTACAGAGGATGCTACTCGGGTTGCAAAAGTACAGTCTGGATGTCACTTACCTGAAAGGAGAGAAGATGTTGGTAGCGGACACTTTAAGCCGTGCCTATTTGTCTGAAGTCCATTCCTGTATTTTTGTTCGGGAGCTGGAAGAGGTTGACCACAGAGCTAACTTACCTGTAAGTGACGAGCGTTGGCAACAGTTAACCCATGTTTCGGCTGATGATCCAGTTCTGAAGCAGTTGCGCACTGTCATTCAATGTGGTTGGCCTGAGAGAAAGTCCGACGTTCCTATGTGTCTTCGACCCTATTTTGATCTGCGTGATGAGCTGGTTGTTCAAGGTAACTTAATTTTCAAGGGCACGCGTTTGGTTGTTCCAGCCTGTATGCGCAAGGAACTAATGTCCGTGGCTCATGCGACCCATATTGGTATCGAAGGTTGTTTGCGGCGGGTTCGAGAATGCCTCTTTTGGCCTATGATGGCGTCTGATGTCAAAGATTATGTTTCCAAGTGCGACGTCTGTTTGGCTCATCGTACGTCCCAAACTAAGGAACCACTCCTTCAACATGAAGTAGTTGCAAGACCATGGACCAAGTTAGCCGCTGACCTGTGTGAACTCCATGGGCGTACCCTTTTGGTTGTTTCTGATTACTTTAGCAACTATATCGAAGTTGCGCGTCTTTCCTCTACCACAACGCAAGCTGTTGTTCGCGAGTTGAAGACTATGTTTGCGCGTTTTGGGATTCCTGAGATCCTGGTGACAGATAATGGGCCGCAGTTCTCTTCTAACGAGTTTCAAGTGTTCGCGAAGAGTTGGTCTTTCAATCATGTCACTACATCGCCTCGCTACCCTCAGTCAAATGGCAAGGCTGAGAATGCTGTGCGGACAGTGAAACCTCTGTTTGAGAAATGCAAAGAAACCGGTGTGTCAGAATTTCAAGCTCTCCTTGACTTGCGAAATACACCTTCTGAGGGAATGGATACCAGTCCTGCGCAGCGCCTGATGGGTCGTCGATGTCGTACACTTCTGCCAATGTCGGAGTCTCTTTTAAGACCAAGTTATCCACTACGTGGTGATTTGCGTGCGTTGGCCGGAAGGAAATGGCGCCAAAAGAATTATTACGATCGGCATGTGAAGCCTTTAAAGCCCATCAACCTTGGCGAGACTGTGCGTGTGAGGCTTCCGGGTGAGAAAGTTTAGTCACCTGCCGAGTGCGTGGGTTTTGCTGGTCCTCGCAGTTACCTGGTAAAAACTGGTGATGCTGTTTACCGTCGTAACCGCCGTGACCTGCTGAGCACTGGAGAACCACCCATTACTGATCAGTTTGATTCGCCTGTTACCCTCCAGTCCAGTCGCAGTAACGCAGAATCCCCAGGAGCAAATTTGCCTCCACCTGATGTACCTGAGTCAAGTGGGCCCTCTGTTCCTGAGTCAGTGCCAACATCCATCGAACAAGGTCGACAGGAAACTCCATTTCCTGTGCTCTCTTCTGTACCACCAACTAATCTTCGACGATCGCAGAGAGAAAGAAGGCCCCCAAAGAGATTTCAAGACTTTGTTTTAAACTAACGCTGAACTATGAGTTTTTGTAGTGTTTTGGTATACAAGTTAGGGATAAATCGAACTGCTTGTTTGTTGATTCTATTCGCGTTATTCTCTTTTGTAAGAGGGAAGGTGTGACGAGTGCCAAGCGTGCATTGTTGTATTTGTTATTAAGATTAGGCTTACGCAATGTGTCGACGCGAATATTTAATAAGCAGGATATTTAAGTTACTTGTTGTCTTATTAAAGAGAGGTTAGTTTCCCTCATATGGCTGCCTTACACAAGTGTCTCAGCAAGAGCTTTCTTGTTGGAAACCTTCATGTTCAGATAATCGGCAGCAGCAAGAGAGGAAATAAAATCTCAAATAAAATCAGTGATAGAACATATAAGCAAGCTAAGGGTAAGATCAGATTTGATTGATTAGAAGATAGAACTTCCACTCTTTCTTAAACTAATGATATGGCAGACACATGAGGCCAAGCGGTACAGTCTCCCAGATTTTTGGAGCGGGTAGTTTAAAGGACATCTTACCTAAGTTGGTGGGTACTCTTCGTGTAAAATAATTCAGTACACTGACAAATTTTGTATTATAATTGTATTATAGTAAAGAAAGTCGCAGTAACCTGCTTGATTCACACCATATTTGAGTGTATGTTTGAGTGTATTTAGCACGAAAGTACTTAGTAAGGACACTATTTTTGCATCTCCTCCGGGAAACGGGACCGCCATCATTTACATGGTCCTTCGAGCCAAGCAAAGGCCAAGCCGTCTAGGAGGCAAGGGCTGCAGTACCTTCATATCTCAGTTATTTTAGACCATGAGTATAGATTCGGCCTTGTCGATCGAGCGCGTCACTTCCCTAGTTTCTTAGTTAGGAAGTAGGATATTTGTTGGCTTCACATTAGAGCTTTATACAATTAAGTGTACTTGGAACCTACTCCAACTTTACTTGGTGACCATGGGAACGTTCGTAGTTCAAAGAAGCCGATGTTTGCCGCCAAGTATTGGCTACACCACAATTGAGAAAACTCTTGACTAATAGGAAATGGAAGGGATGTGCACGATGTGCACGTGTAGCCGGGTTCCAAGATTCTAATGAACGGGAAGATTGGCAGCTTTTACATCAAGTGATACTTTGCCAAGATTTTCAAGATTTTCAAGTGCACTTGCATTGAATCAAGTGCTTACTTGAACTAACTAGTGTCAACCCAAATATTAACTTAATTTTTGGGGGGACATTTTAGTGTAGTGTGATTTTATGTCGATTTCGTGGCCTTTTGACAGCAGTTTTCAAACGTTCATACCAAGATTTGGCAAGGCGCACTTTGTGAAAGATTTATCCACCAAGGTATAGTAGGTAATATTAACTCGCGTGAAGAAATCCACGATAAATATGAAACATGGCCGAGTTCTTCGAAACTGGCCTATAGACCGTTTCCGCATTCCTTGAACAAAGGGACTTACTCGAGGCTCGCAATGACAAAATAAAACATTATCTGCATAAAAACTATCGATCAACCATGCTATGCATTGAATATACGTTTTAATTTTAACTGTGTGTGCCCACAAGTAAGGAATGCAAGAAAAGTTCCGCTATTACACCAAATACACCTTTTGCTGTTCATTGCGAGAAAATACGCAATCACTTGCGTGAAACGGCGACCAATAGTACGAAGACACATTCGTTAGCGCATAAATCACATTCAATTTTGAAATTTTAATCAACATTCAATAACACTTTTGGGCATTCATATGCGTCATTCGGCATACAAAAGAGAAAAATAAACTTTCATTAACGCCAACGTCATTAACACCATCTTGAAAGTCAATAGGGACGACAGACAAACATTGAAGTACAAACACTATTGATTACAATTTGTGTGACACTGTTTGCAATTCAATCACCAATGTCCAGAAATGCACGCAATGGCGAAAATTGCGAAAATTGCGATTTTTCGTGTGTTACAGAAAATCGTTAGTCTAACGATTTTTTGCGTTGCTCGCGATTTTTCGCTGTTCTTTGTCATGTTATATTTTAGCAAAAATTGCGATTTCTCCAATTTTTCGCAATTTTGGGAGAAATCGCAGAAATTGGAGAAGTCGCAGTAGCAAAAATTGCGATTTCTCCAAATTTTCGCAATTTTGGGAGAAATCGCAGAAATTGGAGAAATCGCAGTTTTTCCTGGACACCCTTCTACCTCCTCTTACACTTGACTTAGTTTATTTTAGCAAAAATTGCGATTTCTCCAATTTTTCGCAATTTTTGGAGAAATCGCAGAAATTGGAGAAGTCGCAGTAGCAAAAATTGCGATTTCTCCAATTTTTCGCAATTTTGGGAGAAATCGCAGAAATTGGAGAAATCGCAGTTTTTCCTGGACACCCTTCTACCTCCTCTTACACTTGACTTAGTTTATTTTAGCAAAAATTGCGATTTCTCCAATTTTTCGCCATTTTTTGGGAAATCGCAGAAATTGGAGAATTCGTCAAGTGTACTCGCAATTTTCCCTAAAATTACTACTAAGTCAAATGTTAAAGGAGGTAGAAGGGTGCCAGCAAAAACTGCGATTTCTGATGGAAAGAGTGTTATTATAAGGTACTTACATATTTGTGCTACTTACAAAATTATGATTTGTTGTAAGAACAGTTTTGTAAAGACCAGTCAGACCAGGTTAGCCACCATCGTTGCCTTGGTGTTGTTTTAAGTTTGTTATCTTTGTGGGAAACATGATGGTTTTCCCGCATCTGTTCATTTCCATGGCATTAGGGCAATACCAGAAATAATTGGAATGTTTTCTACGGACTTACGTCCTTGAATGAAAACAAAACATGCTTGCGATGATCCATGGAAGGCATGTTGTATTCGTTCTTCTCGTCCAAGAACAAAGTTGGCAGGGAAATACTTATAAATAGTCTATTTTACGTAGTCGTAGGAAATCGGCGATAGTATTACCATCTTTATAAGGTACTTTTGACGGGAGTTTGTATTCGTATTAGCTGGTTTCTCTTTGCCAAACGATGAAACGATGGTGGCCGTCGGTGATATTATTTCAGATTGTCACCCAACAAAAGGCGTTGTTCGAAGGAGTGTATTTGTTGTCAGCGGTTTTAGTGAATACATACACTGTAATAATCATATATGAAGCATTTAGCAAAACAAGGGGTTGTGCGTGTGAGCTTTTGGCGTGCTCACCAAATTTTTGTTTCAGTTCGGTAATAACCAACGTTTATGTTTTGGAAGAAACTCAGTTAACTTCAGTAGGAGGTCATAAAATGTGGTAAGTTGAAAAGCAATGAGAAAATATCCTATTTTGGATTGATCGCTACTTCAAATAAAATAATCTGAATGCTGGACACATGAACCTCGACTATTCCTTTTGGCTGACAGATTTAAAGAAATATAGTCCCTGTTTAAGACAAAGTCACATGAAATTATAGAGGTTGCTTAGTACAGAAGGAAAAAAAATTCCCTGTTCAGAGAAACCTTGTTATAACGGCTGCTGACATAACACACTACACAATTCCACTGACCCCATCACCAACTTGATTGAAAGGGTGTAATGGCAGGTTTCATACTGACATGGGAGAGGGAAACCCACAGAAAAATTGTTACAACTGTTGTCCAGGGTAGTGTAACTTTCAATGGGTTACCAGAAAGAAAGAATTTTTTTCAAGTCTTTTTTTAACATGTTTATTACAAATATCATGTTACTAGAAACAATAACGTCTTTCAAAAAATTGGATAGCAAAAAATTCACAATATTATTCAATACACAATTTGATTCAGAGAAACTGTGCACAAAGAAAAGTGACTGCTTGGTGGGCATTGTAGTGAAAAGAAAACTATACAATGTGTCACATGGGAATGTCAATGTGTTTGGGATATTTTGGAAGGGTTCAATGGCTGTCTAAACAAACCTAGCAAATGTTATTTCATTCACTTCCGAAAAGGCAAAATGTATTTCAAGACTTGAATATTGTAACAGTAAGAATGAGAAAAAAAGTCTTATTTTTGAAGAAAATTACACATAGTCATATATTGATAGCCTTTTAAAGGTAATATTTGTTTAGCGACTTAATATGATAGAAATTGTGAGTGCTAAAGAACAAGAGTTTAATCATGAGAATTCGAAGAGGTGTTTTCCAATTTGCGTTTTTTGGGAGGCATGTCTGCTGCATTGTCATACTTTCATTTGTCCTCTAGTGCACTGGGATGCACATTGTTATGGAAGCTGCCATTGTAGGCATCTAATGGAATGCAAAGTTCCTGAAGTTTCTGTATAAAGGCTGCCACTTCTTCTTCAGGAATGGTGTCAGAGTCCTTCTTCACTAGAAACAGCATCTATAAGGTAGATACATAACTATGTTATGTCTGTGGTCAACATGTTATATATTGTAAGTAACATTTATAGTGTCAGATTAATACTAACAGTAAAAACATGACATAAAAAACTGGTGTACGAGAAGCGGTTATACTTGGAGAAGGAAAGGAAATTAATGTCCAGAATTCTTTAAAGGACAACACTGAAGTATATTGTTACTCCATTTGAAAAAACCGTAAAATTCAGAAAATAACTTCCTCCATGTAGAAGCCTCTCCAAATATAAACCCCCTAACTCTTTATGGGGAAAACTTGCCCATAATTGCTCATCGTAATATAAACCCCGGGGTCTGGTACCCAGGAGGTGGGGGCACTCAGGTATTTTTTTGGTGGGTATGTGCCGCCCGGGACTCCAAATTGGCACCCCGTTCTAAAACAAAATTGCACTAAAATTGATACCCCGTTCTAGAAATGGGCCAATTTTTTTATGCGCCGTTGTAGAATTTGCCCTAAAACTGATACCCTGTTATAGCCCGTTCTGAAATGGATATCCCGTTCTAAATCAGGAGCTTCAAAATCACGAGCCACATACCCATATAGGTAATGTATGGGACTCCCCCACCCCAGGGGCTGGTACTTGGAAAATGTCTTCAAATACAAAGTACAGCAAGGCAAAAACATGAAATTCCGATCCAACTATAAGCAAGCCCAATCGATTTTGAAATGCAAATTATCCTCTATATGTAAGCCTCTCCAAGTGTAAGCTCATCCCAAAATAAGCCCCTAAGGCTTATAAAGGGCCTTTGAACTATCTAAGCCCCCGGGCGTATGTTTGAAATTTTAGAGTAAACTGTTTACACTTTAATTGACACTTACATTGCCTTTCCTATGACAGACTGTTGCCAGGTTTTTGTTTGCAATGGCTGTAAAAGTTAGCAGGACATGTTGCTTTCCACCATTGTTACAAAATTTGCTCAGATGAGTTAATCTTGAAGCACTGATAATTGGTCCAGGTTGTGTGACAACCAGCTGCTGGAGTTTACGGTCTTCATCTAATGGCTGCACCATAGGTTGTGGGGAAAACAACTGGGTCTGTGGCAGTATTTGTCCATCAGCAATTTCTCTTCCAGCAATAATGGCAGCATGTAGGTTGCATAATTGAACAAGGGAAACTGCTGCTTTAATAGAAACAGGCGTGTGGAAAAAAACCACGGTCTAAGTTAAAAAGCGACATGTGCGGTGGCAATACACACCACATGAACCAGCATCGTTTTTTATTTTATATAGTGTAATATTTGTGAGTTAAGAAACAGGCGTGTGGAAAAAAAACCACGGTCTAAGTTAAAAAGCGACATGTGCGGTGGCAGTTCGTAAAATCGAGTGTCACCAAGTCAGCGAGATAATGCTTGCGGACTTTCGAGATCATAGCAAAATTTTCAGAGACCCATGTTTTTAGAGGTACATTCGCCACCCCTACAAGTTGAAAGTGTCTTGAAGGCGAACTATAGCTTAAGTTTCCATTCCTCTGTGTTTCACTTGCAAGTCACCCTTATAGTAGTTATTATTGTTGTAAGGTATTCATTAGCATGGTTGAAACAATAGTCCGCAGTTAGTGTTTTACACAGTGCCTGAATTTCTTAAAGAGTAATAGAGAAATCGAAGATGTTTTGAACAGACTAATGTATTGGGGTGAACTATGACTACCTTCATGATGGGTAAAAAATTATTGTACATAATTGAACAGTTTTGGTTGGCTTATTCTGGAATGGATAGAATAAAAGTAAATGATTTTCAGCATTTTGGTGTTTATATGTTGTATTCATTATGTATCAGGAATGTGGGTGTGAGTGGACCTTTGAAAAATTGTACCAATTTAAGCACTAAAACAATATACTGCTAAAGTCTCAGTGTGGCCAGTATAAGGAGTAGTATTAGGCACTACTCACAAATCCATGGATTTTAAACAGCATAAGGAAAGTTCTGGCCCCACCTGATAAAGCAATAATGGGACACATTTTTGAAGAACGAGACAAACATATGTACTGTCGTTTGTTTACCTTTCGTTCATGAAAAGATACAATGTTCGTGTTCAATAAATGCAGTGAAGTGTTGGGCACGAGTGACATTTCGTGGAGGTTTACATAACGGGGAAAATGGGAATTGAGACATTTCAAAATGGCGGACGCAAGTTGCTGGACATTTCGAAACTGAAGAGTTTAAAACAACGCGAGAGGAAATGATGTTGTATAGTGGATAACCAAAAAAAGAATGAAGGGCACATACTGATTATCGTGAAAGCATCTTTTAGCCAGGAATCATGAGTTTGGCAATCACTTTTGAGTTAAGGCTGCCTCACAATTAATGGAACCACTTTGGTGTTAAGCGAATCAAAGATCTACATCGAACCTCACAAGTGAGAGTGTCCAAGGCAAGGACTTTTTATGATTTCAAGGACTTGGTGGTTCTCTCCGGGAGTAATTAGTGCCCTAACTGTGGGTCATGAAACTTTGTGTTGGTTGGCTTGAACGAACTCTCTCGCCCTTTTGTAAGACTTTGAAAGGTATAAACGATACAAAAGCAAAGGATGCTAGTGCGATATTTCGGCGCATCACATTACGTTTGGTAAGTCATGCGACATCGAAAGTAAGGAAATGTTTACTTAACCTGTGAGGTACATGGCACAAATACATAAACTTACCTGAAATGACTTCCATTCGTTTCAGATCTATTTGATTCAGTTGTATTTGATATATGTTGCTTGACAGTTAAGTAAAGCCGTTTTGTCATATATTTGATTCAGTTGTATTTCATAAATGTTGCCTCACAGTTATTGGGGCCTCTTATTAGGTATGTAATTTGAATTTTTTTAGAGTACTGTTGCCTCACAGTTATAAGGACCTCTTTAGTTATCTACTTTGAAGGGGTCACTTTTGGCAGTGAATTTGAATATTTTGCCATTTAGCTCTCTGGCGTTTTTCGCCAAAATCGCCATTGTATTCAACCTCCTCTTACACTTGACTTACTTCATTTTAGCAAAAACTGCGATTTCTCCAATTTTTTGCAATTTTTGGAGAAATCGCAGTTTTGGCTAGACACCCTTCAACCTCCTCTTACACTTGACTTACTTCATTTTAGCAAAAACTGCGATTTCTCCAATTTTTTGCAATTTTTGGAGAAATCGCAGTTTTGGCTAGACACCCTTCAACCTCCTCTTACACTTGACTTAGTTAATGGACGTGTCACATTTTGCGGGAATATTAATCTTTTTTACGCAACCACTAGACCAGATCGGTTTTTGTTTGTTAAAAATGTCAGATAACTTAGATTTAATTCAAATTGAGAAGTTTAAGAACTCTGCAAGTGTTAGCGATGATCACTGCTTGCAATATGTTCGTAAACAATGTGTATCATCAGAAGACATAATTTTCACTGTACACATCGGATACGATTGTTTGCGATGTTTATTCATGGAGCAAAGCGAGAACGCCTATTACAAGAGCCATGTTGCAGCTATGTCTTCTTTCTTTTGGGTGTGTTGTAAAGAACGACAGAAGAAAGGGCGTTTAGCTCTGAATAATCAAGAACATTTCTTTATCGATGGCGACTCGTATTTTCCGCCCTCTTTATTTTAATGGTAAGACCGCAGATAGAATGCGGGCTCAGATGTCCGGAATTTCTGGCCATGATGGAGCATCTGACTGCCAACAATTTACACTCTCTGCTTCAATCAGCGTATAAACAGCAACACAGCACGGAGACGGCCTTACTAAAAGTTAAGAATGATATTTTGATGTCTATGGATGAGCAACATGTCAACTTGCTTCTATTATTAGATTTAAGTGCTGCTTTTGACACGATACATCATGATAAGCTGATTGGTCGTCTTGAGTCTGATGTGGGAATAACTGACAATGCGCTTGCCTGGTTTAAATCGTATCTATCTGACCGGTTCCAGCGTGTCTCTGTAAATGGTAGTCTCTCAGATCAGTTTCCTTTAAAACAAGGTGTTCCTCAAGGATCGTGCTTGGGCCCCTTGCTTTTCACTATCTACACGCGCAAACTGTTTCAGATCGTTGAACGCCACCTCCCACAAGTTCACTGCTACGCGGACGATACACAGTTGTATGTATCATCTAGCCCCAATCGATCTGTGGATGCTGATTTTGCTATCAAGTCCATGACTGACTGTATCAGTGACATTAGGAGTTGGATGATTTCAGATAATCTTATGTTAAACGATGATAAAACAGAATTTTTAATTATAGGTACTAGGCAGCAGCTGGCCAAGGTTAACATCAATTGCATTAGGGTTGGGTCGACTGATGTTTGTCCTGTAACAGTAGCTAGAAACCTAAGCTCATGGTTTGATGAGCAGCTCACTATGTCAACTCATATTAGCAAGTTATGTAGTGTTGCCTTTTACCATTTGCATAACATCAAAGGCATTCGCAAGTATTTGTCTCGAGAATCAACGGAAATGCTTGTCCATGCATTTATCACATCTCGAGTTGATTATTGTAACAGTCTTTTGTATGGGCTGCCCAACTACCAGCTTAACAAATTGCAGAGAGTTTTGAATGCCTCAGCCAGGCTAGTTTGTAATGCCCCTAGGTTCTGCCACATCTCACCCCTTCTTCGTGGTTTGCATTGGCTTCCTGTTAAAGCCCGGGTAGAATTAAAGATACTGCTTATTACGTTCAAAGCAATTCACGGCCTTGCTCCTAAATATCTATGCGATTTACTAACATTTAAATCGTCCTTATATAACCTTAGATCTTCAGATAGTATTTTACTTTCTATGCCATTTTCTCGATCGGAGACGTTAGGTGATAGAGCTTTTATGGTGGCAGCGCCAAAGCTCTGGAGCTCTCTTCCAAAAGAACTTCGTGCGATTACTAATGTGAACAGTTTTAAGGCGCATATTAAGACTTACCTTTTAAAAACTTTATATTGATGAGCAATTTTATATTCAGTTCTTACTTGCATGCATATATATTCTTTTTATTTTTTATTTTTTAATGTTTCTTTTAAAGTAATGTAATTGTAATGCGCAGCTGATCATTTTCATGTTAAGCTGCACACAATAAGTTTAAAAATTATTAAATTATTATTATAAATTCTATATCCTTGCGGTGAATGGATTTCAAAAAGCGCTCAACTCTTAGAGGAGCAGAGTATATTCATTGCCTTTGACCATACGAAACAAGCCTGTAGCAACAAAACGATGAATCACTCCTGAAGTCCTAAACTACATTTAATGAATATATATATACATATATATATATATTCGTTTTTTGAGTAGAACGTATTTCGTAGAGCGCTCGACTCAATTGATTGAGGAGCATCAGCTATAACTTCACAGAAGTTCAGGTTTCACGAGTAATCATCGTTTTATTGCTACAGAACTGTTTCGTATGGTGCAAGGACCACACTCATCAGGCAATTTTGACGACTGAACTGTTGGAATTGGAAGGCTGGCAGTTAAATGCGAAAATTTAAATGGTTGCTATGGTAGATGCGTTACATTCAGGTTATATGAAACTGTTGAAGGGTTGCTAGGTAACAAAAACATTATAAAAGAGGGATGACATATAAGCGGGTTTTAAGCTACGTTACTCTAAAGTTTCCAAGTACATATCGGTTTCGGTGGGGGCATGAACTTGCTAATTCGTTTCTTCTGTTGAGGCTACACAGTTCTTTTTTACAGATGATTATGAACTTTTCATTCAGGCAAAGACTACATTTTTTGCTAACGTTGCTGTAGGGTTTACATTTTTTAAGAATTTTCCATTTAATCTGAAACGTTTTCTTTTCGTTTTGTAAGTTCCAAACATATTTGGAGAGTTGTGTTTCATTGCTTCTTTTCGAGTGTCGAAAGGATGTTTTGTGGTTCCTGTAACGTTCCTTAAAGTTTGTGGCTAGTCCAACGTAGGTTTCGGTTGCTGTCTCAGTAGTAACTGTGGCTTGATAAATGACGTTAGTTTGAAGGCATTTTCCTTCTAATGGGCAATCAGACTTTTTTCTACAATTGCAGGTGTCGGGTTGCGGTGTTGGGGAATTTGCATTGGAAAGAACGTGTTTGTTGTGTGACGATATGATGGATTTCATATTTGGCATACATGAGTAGCTTAGCTTGAGAGTGTGTCTGTTGAAAATCTTGTAGAGTGGATGCTTTTTCTGGAAGCATTTATCGACGATGCGGAGAAACTTTCTACCAACCGATATGTACTTGGAAACTTTAGAGTAACGTAGCTTAAAACCCGCTTATATGTCATCCCTCTTTTATAATGTTTTTGTTACCTAGCAACCCTTCAACAGTTTCATATAACCTGAATGTAACGCATCTACCATAGCAACCATTTAAATTTTCGCATTTAACTGCCAGCCTTCCAATTCCAACAGTTCAGTCGTCAAAATTGCCTGATGAGTGTGGTCCTTGCACCAAACGAAACAGTTCTGTAGCAATAAAACGATGATTACTCGTGAAACCTGAACTTCTGTGAAGTTATATATATATATATATATATATACTCCGTCAGAGGGTATATAAGAGACATTTCTGTAGCCACGTTTTTGCAAATCCAGACAGATATAATATATATATATATATATATATATCTGTCTGGATTTGTGAAAACGTGGCTAAAGAAATTTCAAGTACATTTTAACTATTTGACATCTAAGTGGAATACGAAGCAGTTCAAAGTCACTAGCTGAAGCTAAACAATGATAGCATTATTGCTGGCAATAGACCGTGAAGTTTTCTCGCAGAAGTAACAGGATTTTGCCATGAAATAAACAACATTTTCAAAGGTCCAGAAATTGTAATCTTTTAGCCAGTCAAACCGTGAGGCCACAGCTCAGTGTCGGCCGAACACAGATTAAGAATCCACAATCTTTGAACGCAGAATAGGCTTTCTAAGAGAAAATCACCTAAACTAAAGACTCACGAAGCCTTTTTATGCTTGACACAAAGTATTCTCAACCGCACATACCTGAGATTTGTCTGTCAACACTTTCGGTAAATCACACAATAAATGACTTTGGCGGCAATCAAACACTTCCCAAAACCACTCATAATACTTCCACACTTAACACGGGCGAAACATCGTCAAATTACGCCGTAAATCTCTCGCTTTCCCCACATAAATCGTCACATGGAACTTTTCTCGACTCACTGACAATCGATTTATTCAAGATCCCGGATGTAAATCAGCGGTTGAAAAGGACACATATGGCCCCCGCCTAATCCACACAATTTTTTACTAAGTCTTTGGCCTGCTCAGAAATCAGCATGAATTTCCATCTTGCCTAATAGATTTCAACCCTAGAACCTACTTTGTGAGGCCAAAGACTTGTTACTGCCAACAGCAAAGCTCGCAATATCCAATCTTTCCGTCTCAATCCCGGGATCAGTCTTTCACCCGTGTAGCCCGAAATGAGACCAAATACCAGAAGATATTGGACGCAGCAGACTTTGCCAGACGTGAGAATTGTTCCTTCATAAGGCTTAATGATGCCTTCCGGAAAACTTTGCTCAAAGCAGCCAAAAAAACTCTAAGACAACCCACTGTGAGAGCCGAGTTCAGTCTAATACGCGCGCTGATGTCAAACTGACATACAGAGAGTATTATTGGAAGTTATGAAAAACATTTTTTCTTGGGGGGGGGGGGGGTAATAGGTTAATAGCCAGTGAGAAACTCATCAAAGTCTATGTACTGTGGCCTACCCGTTACCGATTAAATAAATAAAAAGTAACTGCGAAAAAAGAAAAAAAACTGCTCTGCTACGAGACTCCGTCAGAGGGTATATAAGAGAGATTTCTGTAGCCACGTTTTTGCAAATCCAGACAGATATATATATATATATATAATTATATATATATATATATATATATATATATCTGTCTGGATTTATGAAAACGTGGCTAAAGAAATTTCAAGTACATTTTAACTATTTGACATCTAAGTGGAATACGAAGCAGTTCAAAGTCACTAGCTGAAGCTAAACAATGACAGCATTATTGCTGGCAATAGACCGTAAAGTTTTCTCGCAGAAGTAACAGGATTTTGCCATGAAATAAACAACATTTTCAAAGGTCCAGAAATTGTAATCTTTTAGCCAGTCAAACCGTGAGGCCACAGCTCAGTGTCGGCCGAACACAGATTAAGAATCCACAATCTTTGAGCGCAGAATAGGCTTTCTAAGAGAAAATCACCTAAACTAAAGACTCACGAAGCCTTTTTACGCTTGACACAAAGTATTCTCAACCGCACATACCTTAGATTTGTCTGTCAACACTTTCGGTAAATCACACAATAAATGACTTTGGCGGCAATCAAACACTTCCCAAAACCACTCATAATACTTCCACACTTAACACGGGCGAAACATCGTCAAATTACGCCGTAAATCTCTCGCTTTCCCCACATAAATCGTCACATGGAACTTTTCTCGACTCACTGACAATCGATTTATTCAAGATCCCGGATGTAAATCAGCGGTTGAAAAGGACACATATGGCCCCCTCCTAATCCACACAATTTTTTACTAAGTCTTTGGCCTGCTCAGAAATCAGCATGAATTTCCATCTTGCCTAATAGATTTCAACCCTAGAACCTACTTTGTGAGGCCAAAGACTTGTTACTGCCAACAGCAAAGCTCGCAATATCCAATCTTTCCGTCTCAATCCCGGGATCAGTCTTTCACCCGTGTAGCCCGAAATGAGACCAAATACCAGAAGGTATTGGACGCAGCAGACTTTGCCAGACGTGAGAATTGTTCCTTCATAAGGCTTAATGATGCCTTCCGGAAAACTTTGCTCAAAGCAGCCAAAAAAACTCTAAGACAACCCACTGTGAGAGCCGAGTTCAGTCTAATACGCGCGCTGATTTCAAACTGACATACAGAGAGTATTATTGGAAGTTATGAAAAACATTTTTTCTTGGGGGGGGGGGGGGGGTAATAGGTTAATAGCCAGTGAGAAACTCATCAAAGTCTATGTACTGTGGCCTACCCGTTACCGATTAAACAAATAAAAAGTAACCTCGAAAAAAAAAAAATTAAAAATAGGATCCACTACGAGACTCAATCAGAGGGCATATAAGAGAGATTTCTGTAGCCACGTTTTTGCAAATCCAGACAGATATAATATATATATATATAAATTCGTTTTTTGAGTAGAACGTATTTCGTAGAGCGCTCGACTCAATTGATTGAGGAGCATCAGCTATAACTTCACAGAAGTTCAGGTTTCACGAGTAATCATCGTTTTATTGCTACAGAACTGTTTCGTATGGTGCAAGGACCACACTCATCAGGCAATTTTGACGACTGAACTGTTGGAATTGGAAGGCTGGCAGTTAAATGCGAAAATTTAAATGGTTGCTATGGTAGATGCGTTACATTCAGGTTATATGAAACTGTTGAAGGGTTGCTAGGTAACAAAAACATTATAAAAGAGGGATGACATATAAGCGGGTTTTAAGCTACGTTACTCTAAAGTTTCCAAGTACATATCGGTTTCGGTGGGGGCATGAACTTGCTAATTCGTTTCTTCTGTTGAGGCTACACAGTTCTTTTTTACAGATGATTATGAACTTTTCATTCAGGCAAAGACTACATTTTTTGCTAACGTTGCTGTAGGGTTTACATTTTTTAAGAATTTTCCATTTAATCTGAAACGTTTTCTTTTCGTTTTGTAAGTTCCAAACATATTTGGAGAGTTGTGTTTCATTGCTTCTTTTCGAGTGTCGAAAGGATGTTTTGTGGTTCCTGTAACGTTCCTTAAAGTTTGTGGCTAGTCCAACGTAGGTTTCACAACTCTCCAAATATGTTTGGAACTTACAAAACGAAAAGAAAACGTTTCAGATTAAATGGAAAATTCTTAAAAAATGTAAACCCTACAGCAACGTTAGCAAAAAATGTAGTCTTTGCCTGAATGAAAAGTTCATAATCATCTGTAAAAAAGAACTGTGTAGCCTCAACAGAAGAAACGAATTAGCAAGTTCATGCCCCCACCGAAACCGATATGTACTTGGAAACTTTAGAGTAACGTAGCTTAAAACCCGCTTATATGTCATCCCTCTTTTATAATGTTTTTGTTACCTAGCAACCCTTCAACAGTTTCATATAACCTGAATGTAATGCATCTACCATAGCAACCATTTAAATTTTCGCATTTAACTGCCAGCCTTCCAATTCCAACAGTTCAGTCGTCAAAATTGCCTGATGAGTGTGGTCCTTGCACCATACGAAACAGTTCTGTAGCAATAAAACGATGATTACTCGTGAAACCTGAACTTCTGTGAAGTTATATATATATATATATATATATCTGTCTGGATTTGCAAAAACGTGGCTACAGAAATCTCTCTTATATACCCTCTGACGGAGTCTCGTAGCAGAGCATTTTTTTATTTTTTCGCAGTTACTTTTTATTTATTTAATCGGTAACAGATAGGCCACAGTAGATAGACTTTGATGAGTTTCTCACTGGCTATTAACCTATTACCCTCTCCCCCCCCCCCCCCCCCCCCCCCCAAGAAAAATGGTTTTTCATAACTTTCCATAATACTCTCTGTATGTCAGTTTGAAATCAGTGCGCGTATTAGACTGAACTCGGATCTCACAGTGGGTTGTCTTAGAGTTTTTGTGGCTGCTTTGAGCAAAGGTTTCCGGAAGGCATCATTAATCCTTATGAAGGAACAATTCTCACGTCTGGCAAAGTCTTCTGCGTCCAATATCTTCTGGTATTTCGTCTCATTTCGGGCTACACGGGTGAAAGACTGATCCCGGGCTTGTAGACGGAAAGAGTGGATATTGCGAGCTTTGTTGTTGGCAGGAACAAGTCTTTGGCCTCACAAAGTAGGTTCTAGGGTTGAAATCTATTAGGCAAGATGGAAACTCGTGCTGATTTCTGAGCAGGCCAAAGACTTAGTAAAAAATTGTGTGGAAGGCGGGGGGCATATGTGTCCTTTTCAACCGGTTGTTTACATCCGGGATCTTGAATAAATCGATTGTCAGTGAGTCGAGAAAAGTTCCATGTGACGATTTATGTGGGGAAAGCGAGAGATTTACGGCGTTATTTGACCATGTTTCGCCCGTGTTAAGTGTGGAAGTATTATGAGTGGTTTTGGGAAGTGTTTGATTGCCGCCAGTGTCATTTATTGTGTGATTTACCGAAAGTGTTGACAGACAAATCTCAGGTAGGTGCGGTTGAGAATACTTTGTGTCAAGCATAAAAAGGCGTCGTGAGTCTTTAGTTTAGGTGATTTTGCCTTAGAAAGCCTATTCTGCGCTCAAAGATTGTAGATTCTTAATCTGTGTTCGGCCGACACTGAGCTGTGGCCTCACGGTTTGACTGGCTAAAAGATTATAATTTCTGGACCTTTGAAAATGTTGTTTATTTCATCGCAAAATCCAGTTACTTCTGCGAGAAAACGTTACGGTCTATTGCCAGCAATAATGCTGTCATTGTTTAGCTTCAGCTAGTGACTTTGAACTGCTTCGTATTCCACTTAGATGTCAAATAGTTAAAATGTACTTGAAATTTCTTTAACCACGTTTTCACAAATCCAGACAGATATATATACACCCGTTTTCAAAAACGTTTTCATATGGAGAGAGATATAGATAGATATATACTTTTGTTTTCTTGCATGTGCGCCCGTGTGCATTTTTCACTTGTCATTGTCCAACTTGTGAAAAAACTCGGTTCACCGATAAATTTTTTCTTCGTCGGGTTTTTTGTTCCAATTTGAAAAGAACATGTCGTTTTGCGTTTTTTTTTTTTAGAAAAATGCATGCGCCCTGCAATACAAATTTGCAATGACGAATTATATAGCTGATTTTGGGAATGAGAAAAACATCCCGCGAAGCAGCTGAGTTATACGGCATCACTGAATTGGTAGGCCAAATGCCATGGCATCTGCAGCAAGTGACGAAGCATTTTTATTGGTGGAGTGTATTAAAAAATGCGCTGTTCAGGGGCGTGCTTAAGAAAAATTGTAAACTAACTTAAAAGACCTTGAAAGCATTTGTGGCCGTGAGTTTATTCTGTCTTCAGTGAGACTTTGCCTTACATGTCTCTCTATATGAAAACCTTTTTGAAAACGACTTTTGTTTAAATTCTTACACGTGCACCCGTGGGAACTTTCGCATGTTATTGTCCAACTTGTGAAAAAAAACTTGGTTCAACGATAAATTTTCTTTTCTTCAGGTTCTTTGGTCAAATTTGGCAATAAAAAAATAATGCACGAATATTGTCTGCAATTCCCTTGATTTGCGTTCTCTTGAAAATTAAAGAATGGGGAATTCGGTCAGTTATAGGTCATATAATTGTTGTCGTTACAGAATAGGGTGAAAAACATCAAAGATTTTCCTTTTTAAAACAACGCAGATAAAGTGAAAAAAAAAAAGTATTTTCGAAACCGTAGATTTTTTTTTTCTGAGAAGGAAGATGTGACTGTGGATGTCCATATTGGATGTGTGGGAAGGAGCAACAATATTAAAGCAGTTGGTTAAAACGGACTAAGACGTTCATAGAAGCAGACTTTATCATAACCATGATGAGCTGGTCATATATATTAATGTCTCACTTTTTTTGATGTAAAATCACGACATGTATAAGGCAACGTCTCACTGAAGACAGAATAAACTCTCGGCCACAAATGTGTTCCAAGTTAGTTTACAGTTTTTCTTTAAAGCACGCCCCTGGACAGCCCATTTTTAATACACTCCATCAATAAAAATGCTTCGTCACTTGCTACAGATGCCATGGCATTTGGCCTACCATTCGGTGACCCCATATAACATGGCTGCTTCGCGGGATATTTTTCTCATTCCCAAAATTAGCTATATAATTCGTCATTGCAAATTGGTATTGCAGGGTGCATGCATTTTTCTAAAAAACACGCAAAACTACATGTTCTTTAAAAATTGGAACAAAAAACCCGACGAAGAAAAAATTTATCGTTGAACCGAGTTTTTTCACAAGTTGGACAATAACAAGTGAAAAATGCACACGGGCGCACGTACAAGAAAACAAAAGTATATATCTGTATATATATATTAGCCAAGTTGAAGATTCACCGGTGATCCAATAAAGTGCTCTACAGTGTAGGAGCGGTATAATCCATAAAGTAAAATCACTCAACTCTGATGACCATAAGTTTAATACAAACTTGTTTCGTAGGTGTTACCACCCACTCCTCAGTTAAACTTACAATGGTTGGTCCCTTGTTTGGCTACGTTATATGTATGACCTCGTAAGACGCACAAAACTATCTAACTGTTAAAATTGTGCGCGCGCCTAAAGAACATTTGCGCGCGCTATTTGTTTCGAAAGAATTTATTTTAGGCTATATCTTAAAATATATTTACGTCTGTGCCTACATGTCGAAATGAGTTCATTTCTCCTATTAAGCGAAGCCATTTGCAGTTTAGTTAATATGAAATATTTTTCTGCAATACACAGGTTGCATCGTTTCGTTTGATTCGAATATGCCTTAGCTTTAGCTAGAATTTTTCAGGTGATGTCGTATTCCTGTTTACGATCCTTTAACTGCCATATGTGCTTGCTCAATTCTGTCTCATTCTTTCTACTTTCCTTATTGAATGATATCTTATGGTTACGCCATCTAGTTTTAAATTCATTGGATGTTAAACCTACATATGTCTCTGTGCTTTCTTGTGACTTAACAGTGGCTTGATAAACTATTTCCTTAGTTAGACATTCTCTGTTTAATGGACACTCCTCTTTTTTTCTGCAATTACACGTTCTATCTAAATTATCTTGGTCTTGCTGCTCTGCTTTTTTCAGGATGGTTTTGTTGTGTCCATCTATGATTTGCTTAACGTTAGGCATACAACTATAGCTAAGTTTGAGCGTGTTCCTGTTAAATATTTTTCTTAACTTGTGGCCGCTTGTGAAACATTTATCTATTAACTTAAAGAACTCTTTACCTACATTAGTTTCAACGTTCTTATTGTATGGTGGGTTGAACCATATTACATTACGTCTCCGTGTACGCTGTTGTGTTGCCGCTCTTGGTGCTGGTGGTTTAAACTGGAGTCTGTAATCGTAACCGCTCTTCCGCAATGCCTCTTGGTATTCTGGTGCCGCCTCGTTGAATGTTTCTTCGTCGCACGATATTTCAGATAGCCTCCTGTTGATCGATTCTGGGATGTTTTTAATGATGTTGGGCGGGTGATTTGATTTGCTGTGTACGTAAAGCGGGTGGTTTGCTGGTTTGGAGTATGGTTTGTACTTTCCAGTGTTCAAGTCGAGCGTTACGTCGAGGAAATCAACCACTTTCTTGTTTGCTTCAATAGTGACTCGTAACCCATTTTCTGCAAAAACTTTGCAAATTTCCTTCTTTGCGTTCTCTATCTTTCTGGGTGTTTGAGACAATACCGCCAGACCGTCGTCCCTGTATAGGCCGATATTGATCCCCTGGATCTGCTTTAACTGTGCCAGTAGAAAACAGCCGACAAGTTCACATGTTTCTGCCCCGTCGTAGCTCCCCATTGTAACATCGAAAAGTGTGGTGGAAGATCTCTTCTCCCATGGGTCTCCTTTGTTGAACAGAAGTGAGTGCTTGGCGTTAATGATTACTTCGCGTTCGTCGGCTGTGATGGTTAGATGTCTAGATGCAAAGTCCAAGGCTCGCTGTAGGAGGTCTTCGAAAATGGAAGGGTAGAATTCAACAACATCAAAGCATATAAATGCCGAGCCAGTCTTGTTCGTTAATTGTTTGTACCACTCAAGGACAGATATATATATATATATATATATATATATATATATATATATATATACCAGTTGATGCGTACGCACGCCTATCGGCAGAGTGCTCAATAGCTTTTTAAGGACTAGAGCGTAGTATAATCTAGTTTGTCTGGTGTCAACTTGAGGTTCGACGTGGCATTTTATTACTATTTAGTTTCGTACCGCACTACATGTACGGCACTCCTCAGATAAATTTGCCAACAAAAAGTTCGTTACAACATACGTTACGACTACAAACGCGCGCGCAGAATTTGAATCAAAAAAAAAAAAAAACTATTACGTGCCTACGGGAGTTCTAAAGCTGCTAAGAAGGAATTTGCGTGCGTGCCTGCAGGAAGTTACAAGTTCATTACGCTTGTTCAAGCTCGCCAGGTCGGCTCTGCAAATAATAAAATATTTTTCCCACAGGCACAAATTGCAGCGATTAGAAGCGGGATTAAAAGGCGCGGCTTGCTTTAAGATCTTCCAAGTTAAGCTAAATCCAATCTTAGCGTCCTTCAAGTGCCAGATGTGCTTACTAAGCTCTGTACTGAGCCTCTTGTTTGGGTCTCTGAAAGAAGACTTATGGTTCGAGTATCTGGTCTTAAAAGAGTTCTCAGTAAGGCCTACATAGGTCTCGGCTGGCCTGTTGTCCTCCGTTGCTACTGTGGCTTGGTAGATCACGGCTGGTTTTAAGCAATTACCGTCCAGAGGGCAATGAGCTGGTTGACGGCAGTTGCAAGCTTTGGGTGATACGGCGTTTGTTTTCCGTAGGGTGGATTTGTTATGGCCATCAATCTTTTGCTTTAAATTCGCCATGCAGCTGTAACTGATCTTAACAGTGTTCCGGTTGAAGATTTTATGCAGTGCGTGGCCCTTCGGGAATTCCTCGTCGAGGATCTTAAGAAAGGATCGTCCAACGTTAGTAGCCACGTTCCTGCTGAAAGGGGGGTTGTACCAAATGATGTCTCTGTGGCGGTTCCTTCTTCCAGAGGTTGGAGACTGTGCCGTAGGAACTGAGAACGAAAGCTTGTGGTTGTACCCGCTGTCATCGAGAGCTTTCTGATAAAGAGGCGCCGCTTTACTAAAGGAATCTTCATCAATAGAGATTTCGGACAGCCTTTTGTTAATGGACTTTGGGATGTTTTCGATGATGCGGGGTGGATGGTTAGACTTCTTGTTGACGTAGAGTGGAATGTTTCCTGGTTTGTTGTATGGCAAGTATTTACCGTTGGCCAGGTTAAGTGTGACGTCAAGGAAGTTTACAACTTTCTTATTGGCCTCGATAGTAATCTTCAGACCATACTTGGCGAAAATGCTACACAATTCCTTCTTGATAAGCTCGGCCTGCCTAGGTGATGCCTTGGTTACGCCTAGACCGTCATCTCTGTACAAGCCAAAGTTACACGCGTTACCGAACCTTTCTTTGATGCTGTGGAGGAGGTAAGTGCCGACGAGTTCACATGATTCGGCGCCATCGTAACTGCCCATAGTCACATCGAAGAGGTTTGATGACGTTTTCTTGCTCCATGACTCTCCCGAGTTGTAGAGAAGAGAACTTTTTGCCTGAAGGATAATATGCCGTTCGTCGTCGCAAATGGCGACATGCTTTGATGCGAATTCGAGAGCGGCACTCAGCAAGTCGGCGGAGATCGATGGGTAAAACTCAACCACGTCGAATGCAATAAATGACTGCAACTCTTTATGCTGCATGCCAGCGAACCAAGCTAAGACGGCCTTAGTGTTTTTCCATTGGTTTAATTTCAGCTTGCTAACAAGTGCAGTGTTGATGCGGTCAAGGAGCTGTTTACTGATCTTTCCAATCTCAGATTTAGCTGGGTTGATAAGGCGGCAAGTGGGGTTGTTTGCGAAATTAGGCTTGTGGTCTTTCAGAGTGATAAAGGCTTCACGTTTGGCAGTGGTGTTTATCCTGCTATCTAGCTGTAGTTTCTTAGCAATATCTTTGGCCTTCAGCTCAATGGAATCCGCTGTGTCCGGGGTTACTTTCTTGTAGGTCTTAGTAATATTTTTCTGCAGTAGATCGTTATATGATGTTGTGTCCATTTTGTAACAGTTTGAAGTCTTGTCCGCGGGTACCAAGAGCTTGTCAGATTTCATGATGTACTCCTGAATCTCTGAAGAAAGCTTATGCTGAAACTTACAGTTTACTGTCCGGAATTTGATCTTCTCTATCATATATAGGAGCCTCTTCTCAAGATCCTGCATCGCCTGTATCTGCGGAGGCGAATTTCTAGATATATATATATATATATATATGTATATGTATGTATGTAAGTTTAACTGAGGAGTGGGTGGTAACACCTACGAAACAAGTTTGTATTAAACTTATGGTCATCAGAGTTGAGTGATTTTACTTTACGGATTATATGTATATATATATATATATAATCCATGAAGTAAAATCACTCAACTCTGATGACCATAAGTTTAATACAAACTTGTTTCGTAGGTGTTACCACCCACTCCTCAGTTAAACTTATAATGGTTGGTCCCTTGTTTGGCTACGTTATATGTATGACCTCGTAAGACGCACAAAACTATCTAACTGTTAAAATTGTGCGCGCGCCTAAAGAACATTTGCGCGCGCTATTTGTTTTGAAAGAATTTATTTTAGGCTATATCTTAAAATATATTTACGTCTGTGCCTACATGTCGAAATGAGTTCATTTCTTCTATTAAGCGAAGCCATTTGCGGTTTAGTTAATATGAAATACTTTTCTGCAATACACAGGTTGCATCGTTTCGTTTGATTCGAATATGCCTTAGCTTTAGCTAGAATTTTCCAGGTGATGTCGTATTCCTGTTTACGATCCTTTAACTGCCATATGTGCTTGCTCAATTCTGTCTCGTTCTTTCTACTTTCCTTATTGAATGATATCTTATGGTTACGCCATCTAGTTTTAAATTCATTGGATGTTAAACCTACATATGTCTCTGTGCTTTCTTGTGACTTAACAGTGGCTTGATAAACTATTTCCTTTGTTAGACATTCTCTGTTTAATGGACACTCCTCTTTTTTCTGCAATTACACGTTCTATCTAAATTATCTTGGTCTTGCTGCTCTGCTTTTTTCAGGATGGTTTTGTTGTGTCCATCTATGATTTGCTTAACGTTAGGCATACAACTATAGCTAAGTTTGAGCGTGTTCCTGTTAAATATTTTTCTTAATTTGTGGCCGCTTGTGAAACATTTATCTATTAACTTAAAGAACTCTTTACCTACATTAGTTTCAACGTTCTTATTGTATGGTGGGTTGAACCATATTACATTACGTCTCCGTGTACGCTGTTGTGTTGCCGCTCTTGGTGCTGGTGGTTTAAACTGGAGTTTGTAATCGTAACCGCTCTTCCGCAATGCCTCTTGGTATTCTGGTGCCGCCTCGTTGAATGTTTCTTCGTCGCACGATATTTCAGATAGCCTCCTGTTGATCGATTCTGGGATGTTTCTAATGATGTTGGGCGGGTGATTTGATTTGCTGTGTACGTAAAGCGGGTGGTTTGCTGGTTTGGAGTATGGTTTGTACTTTCCAGTGTTCAAGTCGAGCGTTACGTCGAGGAAATCAACCACTTTCTTGTTTGCTTCAATAGTGACTCGTAACCCATTTTCTGCAAAAACTTTGCAAATTTCCTTCTTTGCCTTCTCTATCTTTCTGGGTGTTTGAGACATTACCGCCAGACCGTCGTCCCTGTATAGGCCGATATTGATCTTCTGGATCTGCTTTAACTGTGCCAGTAGAAAACAGCCGACAAGTTCACATGTTTCTGCCCCGTCGTAGCTCCCCATTGTAACATCGAAAAGTGTGGTGGAAGATCTCTTCTCCCATGGGTCTCCTTTGTTGAACAGAAGTGAGTGCTTGGCGTTAATGATTACTTCGCGTTCGTCGGCTGTGATGGTTAGATGTCTAGATGCAAAGTCCAAGGCTCGCTGTAGGAGGTCTTCGGAAATGGAAGGGTAGAATTCAGCAACATCAAAGCATATAAATGCCGAGCCAGTCTTGTTCGTTAATTGCTTGTACCACTCAAGGACAGATGATGTATTTTTCCACTGGTTGACGGCAGTAGCATTTACAAGCTTTCGGTTGATCTTCTCAAGGATTTGTTTGCTTATTTTGCCAATTTCCGATTTCGAAGGATTTATCAAACGGCAAGCGGGCCTGTTTGCAAAGTTTTCCTTGTGGTCCTTAAGTGTGATGAATGCATCCTTCGTAGCCATTAATTCTACACGATCGTCTAAGTCTAATTTGGTCGTTATATTTTTCGCCTCTTTATCGATTTTATCCAGCTTACTCTTGTCTGCTTTTTTGTATGTTTTAGTTACGTTAGCATTTCAAAGATGGTTATATTGATTAGTGTCTAACTTGTAAAAGTTCGCTATATATATATATATATAGTAGGCTATATCTTAAAATATATTTACGTCTGTGCCTACATGCCTACATGTCGAAATGAGTTCATTTCTTCTATTAAGCGAAGCCATTTGCGGTTTGGTAGATATAGCCTCAAATAAGTTCTTTCGAAACAAGTAGCGCGCGCAAATGTTCTTTAGGCGCGCGCACAATTTTAACAGATAGTTTTGTGCGTCTTAGAAGTCATACATATAACGTAGCCAAACAAGGGAGCAACCATTGTAAGTTTAACTGAGGAATGGGTGGTAACACCTACGAAACAAGTTTGTATTAAACTTATGGTCATCAGAGTTGAGTGATTTTCCTTTATGGATTATATATATTTAGTATAATTACATCGATGACTATCGAAAATAGAGCGCTGTGATTGTCTAGGAGCTTCGCACTATCCCGCTATAATCACCGCGCGGTGATTATAGCATTGAAGGATAGCAGTTTTCAAAATGGCAGCCAGATTTTTTGATGTTTCGGGGTCGGAAATTGATCAATAATTTTATTTTCTCGAATAATCATCAATGTAATTATACTAAAACAATTAGTCGCCTCAGGCGACGTGAATATTGGCGAATAGTCACCTCGACTTGGTCTCGGTGACTATTCGCCGATATTCACGTCGCCTTCGGCGACTAATTGTTAAATATATATATATATATATATACACCCGTTTTCAGAAACGTTTTCATATGGAGAGATATATGGATAGATATATACTTTTGTTTTCTTGCACGTGCGCCCGTGGGCATTTTTCACTTGTTATTGTCTAACTTGTGAAAAAATTCGGTTCAACGATAAATTTTTTTTTCTTCAGGTTCTTTGTTCCAATTTGTCAATAAAAAAATAATGCACGAATATTGTCTACAATTCCCTTGATTTGCGTTCTCTTGAAATTAAAGAATGCGGAATTCGGTCAGTTATAGGTCATATAATTCTTGTCGTTACAGAATAGGGGGAAAAACATCAAAGATTTTCCTTTTTAAAACAACGCAGATAAAATGAAAAAAATTGTATTTTCGAAACCGTTTATTCTTTTTTTCTGAGAAGGAAGATGTGACTGTGGATGTCCATATTGGATATGTGGGAAGGAGCAACAAAATTAAACCAGTTGTTAAAACGGAGTAAGACGTTCATAGAAGCAGACTTTATCATAACCATGATGAGCTGGTCATATATATTAATGTCTCGCTTTTTTTCATGCAAAATCACGACATGTATAAGGCAACGTCTCACTGAAGACAGAATAAACTCTCGGCCACAAATGCTTTCAAGTTAGTTTACAGTTCTTCTTTAAAAGCACGCCCCTGCACAGCGCATTTTTTAATACACTTCATCAATAAAAATGCTTCGTCACTTGCTACAGATGCCATGGCATTTGGCCTACCATTCGGTGACCCCATAATAACTCGGATGCTTCGCGGGATGTTTTTCTCATTCCCAAAATCAGCTATATAATTCGTCATTGCAAATTTGTATTGCAGGGCACATGCATTTTTCTAAAAAAAAAAACGCAAAACGACATGTTCTTTTCAAATTGGAACAAAAACACCCGACGAAGAAAAAATTTATCGTTGAACCGATTTTTTTGACAAGTTGGACAATGACAAGTGAAAAATGCACACGGGCGCACGTGCAAGAAAACAAAAGTATATATACATCTATATATCTCTCCATATGAAAACGTTTTTGAAAACGGCTGTATATATATATATATATATATATATATATATATATATATATATATATATATATATATATATATATATATATATATAAATTCGTTTTTTGAGTAGGACGTATTTCGTAGAGCGCTCGACTCAATTGATTGAGGAGCATCAGCTATAACTTCACAGAAGTTCAGGTTTCACGAGTAATCATCGTTTTATTGCTACAG